>JAZHYW010070255.1:72500-136547 GCA_037355805.1 Ixodes ricinus
CACCCTTGAAGCATGTACTATCACACCCACAAGGGGCATAGTACCTTTCTTTGGGGGGGGGGGGGGTAAAAGTGATTCTATCAAGTTTACATTTAACCTGTAATAAGGTGGTGAACTGGGCAAGTTGGTTAGTGTTATACATGATGGGGAAAACAGCTCGGAAAGTGCGGACTACGAAGAACAAACACGACAGGACAGCACTGTCCTGTCGAGTTTGTTCATCGTAATCCGCGTTTCCTGGGCTGTTTTCCTCATCGTGTACATTTAACCCCTAAGTGGATCATAGTTCCCTTCCATAAGGGGGTAAAAGTTGAAACTAGGGGCGTGTACTATTATTGCCCCCAAAATGAGTTCCCTATGGCAGGTGCTGTTGCCTCCAAAAGGAGGTAAAAGCAGCCCCCCTCAGTTATGTCGTCTTACCTCTCAAGGGGTTGAAGTGCCCCCTGAAGGAGGTAAAGAATCCCTTAGCGGTGGTAGCAAGAAACTGTTTTATTCATAGCTTAGGTATATTTTGGCATATGGTTTTATTAAGCGCGTAAGAGTGAAATGTAGCAACCCTTCATGGTTGAAAATACGGTGCACGTGATGTTTCGATCATGATCATCCAGAAAGATGTAAGAAACGAATGTGCCGCTCGAACTCTGTTTTGCTCAAAGTGTGACCAGTGTGACCGCTCGGACGGCAGATTCCCGGACCTCGGCGCTTGGCGCACAGATCAGTAGCTCTGCTGGTCGCGCACGCTTTTTATATCTTTATGAAGGACAGCTCCTTGAGGCTTTTTGCGCCAGACCGTGACTGGCATAAGTTGAGTTTAGTGTTATTGAGGCTTTTTATATTTCTTGCCTCGGAGAATGATGTGTGAGTGAGCCGTCGGTTGCCTTGTGTAATAAAGAGCTGTCCTATTTGCGCCAGACCATGACTGGCATGAGTTGAGTCTAGTGAACATGTTTTGATGACACGTGCCTTGTATGTGGCGTATTGTTTGATCCCACACTGTGTTATCTGGTATTGACTGTAGTCACGTATGTGTTCCCTTTCCTTTTCAAATAAAACATTTCAGCTGCGAGTACAGCTGCGTCCTGTCGGGTCTGTTCTTTTCATTGTCCTCTTTTTCTGAAGATCTTACACCCACCATGCCTAATAGAGTCATAGATGTATCGCAAGTGGGAGTGCCTTCGGTAGAAGAACTCCTCCTCAGTAAGAGAGTTAAGGGTGCAGTAAGAGCTTATTTACCTAACTGGTAAAAAACAGAACCCACTCGACACAAGTGACCTGTACTCCGCAGTGATGCGGTCGCAAACGTAACCTTTATCGCTTTTATTTAATTTATAAAGACGCCAAATAACTAACACAAGCCTTTTATTCACGGCTTGGACACTTTCTCTTAAAGGTAATATAATATTTCACAACACGACATCTTTCTATTCGGCTTTTACTACAGACGCGAAAAAACGAAGCCACGTCTACGTTTTCATCATCATCGTCCGGCTTCGCGCTTCGCGCTTGGCGCATGGCTTCGTCGCTTCATTCGGCTGGGCCAACGTTACTAGAACCACTCAGTTGGCAAACTGCCATAGAGACTGCTCTGAAAAAGTGGCACCGATCCGTCCACGAGAACCGAGCTAAAGGCGATCCCAACGCCGCCACTTCTCCCGCAGCGGACAGTCCAGGAACTGCACGTGACTTCCATTTTCGTTGTAATCGGCCATTTTGGGGCCAGAACAGATACTGTGGAAGGGGCTTCGAGGTACCGCCCCCGACTCCCCAGCGGACGCGCCGCGGCTTACTACCGTGGTTAATAAACCTATTGCTATATTACCCAAGCATCAAGGAGAATGCAGGGATTGGTGTTCCACGCGCCGCACGTGCTGGCCTCAGCAGTAGTAAATTTTCTAAAGCAAAAACCAAAAACAAATTGCATCTTGCACGCGCGTTCGTCAACGCTTTATTTTAGTTATTTACTTAGAATCTTTTATACGGGGAAGGCGTGCGCGTGGCGCGTGGAACACCAATCCCTGCATTCTCCTTGATGCTTGGGTAATATAGCAAATGGTCTATAGACGATTGCAAGCAAAGCGACTGGCCGCCGCCATTTCTCTGCTCGTGCGGGAAAGCCCGTGCAATTTCAAGCTTGCCAAAGCTATCTTCACGCGCACTTTACACGTGCTTGCACGCCTGGGGCACCAGTCGTGATGCCATGTTTGCAATTGTCTATATGCGCCTAACTCAGGACGCGCTACCTGAAATCCCCACTGAGGCAGGGTTGTATAAAAACGATATTAATTATACTGCAAAACATTGCGAACTAAAGATTTTAGAAAACAACACGCGCCCCCCATTTTGTACTAAACTCCAACAAAAGTTACTACAAAAAGAGTTTTTTCCGTTAGTTTTTACGCAAAAACATGCTTTCTAAAAGCTCAAGGCGACCACAGTTAAGACGAATGATACAGAGTGGCACTGTTGTCGCATTTAGCTCGGTCTCGGTGGACGCCAGCGGCCCAGGTTTCAACGGTGAGTTTCCCAACTGAGAGTTCTAGTA
This sequence comes from Ixodes ricinus, assembly GCA_037355805.1. Classification (NCBI taxonomy): domain Eukaryota; kingdom Metazoa; phylum Arthropoda; class Arachnida; order Ixodida; family Ixodidae; genus Ixodes; species Ixodes ricinus. The sequence continues at coordinate 75,043 of JAZHYW010070255.1, forward strand.
ACGTTGGGCTGGGCATTTTCCCGCGTCAAAATTCCCCACGTCCCCAGAATGTCCCCGTTTGTCCCTACCCTAGCACTTACGTTGCCTGGTATCAACGTTACTAGACCACTCAGTTGGGAAACTGCCATATAGCGAGTTCGTTCCACACCAAGGAGGTTATAAGGGGCAGGAGGTGGCGTCTGTATTCTCCATTCATGGAACGAAGTGTAACGGAAGTAGGCGTGGCCACGAATTATTCTCAACCAATGGGGAGCTCGTCAATGTGTATGATTGGAGCAAACAACCCTCGTTGCAGTGGCGGATCCAAGGGGGGGGGGCGACGGGGGCAGCCGCCCCCAAACCAGGTCGACCCACCCCTCCCCCTTCTTGGAGGGAAATTTGACATGGGTGGACCCCCCGGAGCACACAAAAGGATAGGAGAATAGCATCCTTACAAATTGTACGCCCCCCCCCCCCCCCAAAATGGACTTCTGGATCCGCCCCTGCCTCGTTGCCATGGCATTTCCGTGGCAACGCTGTTGTTTGCCCCAATTCATGGCAGCGATGGCGGCGTCCACTGAATCGATGTCGAACTGGCGAGATTTGGAGCCCAACACTTGCCTGACCAGTAGGAAGTCGGCGTGTAGCGGACGCTCTCGACACCGCGCGACCGCGCCTGGAGCGTCGTCTCGAACGAGTCGTCGTAGCGCGGCTTTGGGAAGCGATCGCGAGTCAGTCATCGTACGCACGAACGCTGAGATTGGTATCGCGGGTTGAGAAAGCTGTACAAATTCTGCTTCGAGAAGATGTTGGTTTCACTCCGCCGTCATGAGAATGCGGGTTCGCATCGAAACATCTTTTGGTGCGCCGATCGAATCGAAAGCCAGCCGCGACAGCGAGCAGACGAAGCAGACCGCAGACCGTGCATCCATCGAAGCAGACCGTGCAACCAACCTCTGCTGCGCTGTCATCGCGCGACGCAGCAGAGGCTGGTTGCACGATCTCTCCACGGGGCGCAGTGCTGCCGGGGCGGAGATGCGCTCCGATAACAAACCGAAACTTAAAAACCCGTAGAATCTGTACGGTTTTTCAGAAAGCCATAAAATGCTTCCCGTGCCTTCTATCGTTCTGCATTTTGTTGATTTAGTGTTTTTTGACGATGCTGAGCAATTTTCTAATTGAAACTATGCCCTTAAACACAATATTAAAAAGTTAATTACGCAAAAATAATTAACAATATAATTATCTCGGACTTTAATAATTTTCCTAAATAGATCCCTTGCCCAGGACCAAAACGACACAAGCCTTTTTTGTTGCGACGCGTAGTTTTCGCAATATCGAATTTGTCCACCTTTCGTGAAACACCCTGTATATATATAGTATATATATAGACACATAACGCTACCGCCAGTCTCCTCAGTATGAATAGCTGGACCGGCTTGCAGCTCTCATCCCAAGCCGAGTTTATCGCAATCTGTCAGAGGCTTATTCGCCATGTCGCATATCTCCTACCTTGCGGTGGATATGGACATCTCACGCGCAGGAGTCGTTCACCCCGAGTCCTCCGCGGTGGGCTTCAGCCATCAATCGCTGCGTTGCTTTTCCAAGCAATCCAGCGGCAACTACTCTGCAATCCGCAGTGCTGCGTACGTAGGGTCCACCAATACTGCGTCATCATCGGTGCCTTTTCTGCCAATCCCGCACTTACGAATGTATTTGATAGTCTGGCACCAGATCTCCGAGATGAGACGCGCCATAAACCGGCTTTTACACGCTCCCTTAAATGTTTCTGAACTGTTTTTTTTCTTCCGGCTTTTTTTAAATTTCTTTAGAGGTTGGAGGAAAGCAGTTTACACGTGCAGAGCGCTGCCGCGGGAGAGATTGACGCTGTTCGACTAAAAAAATACACTGACGTTTTTTGTTTTCTTTAATACTTTTACGAAGCTGGTTTTCCAGAAACGTTAGTGCCGAGTGCGGGCTGATTTCACCAGGCTTGAAATTTTCGTTAATGGGGAATTATAGAATCGCGCCTATATTATTTCGTACGATGGGTCTTTGAGCACTGAAGAGCTCCGAGAGAGTACAGCGTACTCACGAACGTGGTGTATTGTCGATGCGAGCCAGTGCGTGTTCTTTGTACTCCGATTAGGACGAGCTCATACTGCTTTGATACCGGGCGTATACCGGTGAAAGAGTTTAGGGATTTTCGCAGAGCATACGTCGACAGCGCATTGCAGAACGCTAAAACGACCTGAAATTGGGCACGCGCGCGTAGTTTCGCAATACGTTTTATGTTGTTAATGCAATTAATGCTTAGGTGCAGCGCGCTGGACAGCTGTGTATGGAGATTTGTGTTTCTCCCTTGTCCCCCTTGTTACCCCACTCCAGGGATCATTATCCTTAAGTTTTATGTATATTCTTTTTCGGGCTCCATTCGGAAGTAGCTAGATATTAAAAAGAAAGCAATATCGGAGGCCGTGTATTTCCTATGTCCTATGCCAGCCTGTCTGTCGTCTGCACACTGGTTTATGAGCTCGCTCCTGGATGGCTAGCTGGACGTAAAAACGCCGAGAACCAATAGCGATGAGCAAGATAATCGCAATAATTAATATTTTTAACGAAATTTACGAACAATGACCATCTGGGACCAAGCTCACAAATCAGTGTGCAGATGACGAACGTCCGGTATAGGGCATAGGAAATGCACGGCCGCCGTTTTTGCTCTAATTTTTTTTACCTCCCCTAAGTAGAGCTTATAAAAAAAAAAATCTAATTGACGCTTGCGTGCCTAAATTCAGGCATGTATGTTTGGAATTCGAATTTTGCGAAGAGTGCCAAATGTGTTAGTCTTTACGGCCGCACCCTGTAGGGTAAGGTGGGGCAAAACGAGACAAAACATTTTCATTTCGAAGGTAATTTTTATTTTTGCTTCAATATAAGAAACAAAACAAAAAGAAATAAACAAACACAGGATGGGGATATTCTGAGACGTCTTGACTCTATGCTCAGTAAATATTACTTAACTGGAGCAAGCGAAACATTAAACAAAGCTACACTATCTGAAAGTCACATGTCTCATTTTGCCCCACCTGTGGGGCAAAATGTGACAACGTAGTGGGGTGCAATGAGACACGATTAAAGACGCATCATATACGTTCAGTTTTTGCAATAAAAACACGTGAAACGCACTGTGTGAGCTCCAACACACTCTTCACGAGCTTACTCCTTGCATTCTAAGCACTCGATTCATGCTGAATGCGGGGCTGCTTGGCCCCAAAGCTCTTTGCATACCAGGCACTGCGCAGTCTCTTGCGGTGTGCATCGCACGGTCTGTAAAACGCTTGGACACTGCGCGCATCTTCGGGAGATTACTAATTATCGTTCTCTTCGGTTCCACGTTTTTTTTTTTTTGTGTGTGTGTGTGTGTGTGTGTGTGTTGCTTTTTTTTTGGGGGGGGGGGGCGGGGGGGCAGTGGAACGCCTGTTCTTCGTTGGTTTCGTCGAGTATAGCTTTACCTTGTGGGGAGATGACGTTGGAACAGTGCTGCTCTCCAACGTGCGTGTTCTTTTTCCGTTCAGGTACAGAAGAAATGTCCTTCACACTTGAGACATCGGAAAGAACGCGCCTTCTGTAGCCCATCTGTTTTTTGCAGAGCCGCTGCTCTTCACATTCATCACCGAGTCGTTTGACTGGCCTTTGAAGCGCATCCTTTGGTACGTCAAAACTGTGGCAGCAGTGCGAAGGGGGTGACGCGGTTGCTTGGCATTTTCAAAGCTTTGTTCATATCAGTTTCGCGCTATAAAACCCTTGTTTTTTTGTTTTTTTTACGTTCGGATTATACTAGATCCCAGGAGAAAAGGAATATGGATCAGGAGCAACCAAGAGACTGGTGCGTTATGAACATGCGCGTCATAGAATGCCAGATTGTCGCGTTTTGCCCCACGCGTATCCTGTTACGTAAATACATATTTCGTTAAAAAACGCGCACACGGATTACTCAAATTTGGTCCGCATGGAGTTAATAAAGCATACGAATGAAATGAAAGCTCAGCTTGGAGGAATAGTGGGTGCCAACCGGGGAGCAGGTCTCCTGGTCTCAAAGCGAAACCTCGCGCTGCATTTTGTGCCTTTTTGGCGGGAGGTGAACACGTCAACCTGAACTCCGCATTTATTTCCCCTGGAACGCTGTTACCGGTGGCTCTCAATTTTACTCCTGCAGAGTGTACAGGTCACGGTACCTCTCGGTGAAATTTTAACGTACTCTGTTTGCTTGTCTAGGAGGTGGATGGCGCTAAACACAAACTATCACATTTTGCCCCGCGTCTCATTTTACCCGATCTTACCCTACATCAGGAGTTATCCCCCAGGGGGCTAACTCTGACGTAGGGTAAGATCGGGTAATGTAGGGTAAGATCGGGTGATGTAGGGTAAGATCGGGGAAATAACACACTGAGTTAGCCCCCAGCGGGGCTAACTCAGTGTGTTATTTGAACTTGAATTTTACCCCACAGCGGGGGCAAACTCAGAATGTAACCTTAGTTAGTCCCCAAGGGGGCTAACTGAGTATTTTACATAAAACAAAAGTTAGAAACAATTGTTTTGAGCAGTTCTGAGTTTTTGAATCACTTGTGACAGCGTTCCCTAGGTCGCCGAAGTAAGCTGGATACTTGACAGTGCGGCTATTAATGGTGCCAGCTTCAATTCCTGCTCAAAATCTGTTGATATTACGCACTGTTTTTTACGAGTAATGAAAACCAGCACACCATACGAAGCACGTTTTGCTGGGGGGTGTACATGACGTCTTCCAGCTTAAATAGACCCCTTCGAAAGTCACGTGCCGGTTATTAGAAGGTCGGAACCACTGCACAATGGCCGAACAACTGACGTCATGGAACGTGCAAGTCATTCCATAAGATAGCGAACGTCGGAGCGCGGCCAACGCTAGACGGCGACGAGGCAATCATACAGCGTCGAAAGAGCAACGTCATGCACTCAACACCTTTTTCTGTGGGCGTGTGTTTTCCTTCTAATCCAACCAAAGGCATAGAGTGTGCCGTGACGTTGAAAGTCAAATTTGGGAGTTTTACGTGCCAAACCAACGACGGGCATCTGGCACGCCCCAGCGTAGGACTGAGGATTAATTTGGACCACCTGGGGATCTTTTGACGTGCAACCGAAAGTTCGGTTACATGGCGCCTCCTCCGCAATAAGCCTCCGTCAGATTGCGGGCATTTCGGCCGGGATTCGAACCCGCCACATGGGGATCCGTAGGCCAGCGCTCTCGCCTCGGAGCGACCAAGGCGGCTTGCCGTGACGTTGGACAGTACGAAAGGCCTACCGTTTTCAAACCGATAGATAAATGCTTCATTTGTAGACCCCTTTCGAAATACTGCCCTCTGTGGAATCCCTGCACAAAGGCGGACTAAAACCTCAACGTCGCGGCACACTAAAGAAGGAAACACACCCTCAGAAAAAGGTGATGAGCGCAGTGACGTTGCATTTTCTTAGCTGCTTTATTGGTTCGTCGGCTCATACTGTTGCCCGCGCGCCGACGTTCGCTATCTTATGTAATGACTTGCACGTTCCTTGATGCAGGTGTTCTGGCATTGTTCAGTGGTTCCGACCTCGTTGAGTGGTTCCGACCTTCTAACAATCGTCATGTGAATTTTGAAAAAAGGTCTGTCGGAAAGGTAACGGTTACTTTTTCAAGTAACGGCCATTTCTTTTTAAGTAATCGAGTAATCTATTTGAATACTTTTTAACCAAGAATAAGTACAATTGTAATAGATTACTTTTTTAGAGTAACGTATAAAAGACTGGTCTACAGACGCCGCCATTTTCTTCCTGAAACCTGCATCGTCGCTCCAGTGGGCTCCACAAAGAATGCCAGTCATAAGCAGAAAAGGTCTGGTGAGTTGAGCTTTTGACGCTGGTTGAATGGTCGCGTCACCGCGTAGCGTCGGCTGCGTTTGAACTTAAAGTGGAACGAAAGATAGCGCCATTCACGAGCCGCGGTTTCGAGGCTTACATCTGCTACGTACCAACAGAACACGCATGTTTTTTTTGTGTTTTTTTTTTATGCTGGAAATTTTTATTTAAACAACGTACTGCTCTGAAATTTTCGTCACTCCTGGCGCTACATTCCGATGAAAATTTAAATTTCTTTGATGCGCAAATAATTTATATGCTGCAAAACAAAACAAAACAAAAAAGAAATTTTTTTTGTTGGTTTGGGGGGGGGGGCATGTTTTATGCATATCGTTTAAGGGACAGTGAAGAATGTTTCAAACTTTCCATAATTAAACTGTTTTACGATTGCGAGAAAAATTTAAATGTCTGGACAAGCGTTTTTGTTTTTTTAATAAGACGTTTAAAGGACGATAAACAAAGTAAAATCAATTGTTTTGCATAGTTCCACTAAAGGGACCGTGGAACGATATCGGGTTCGAATCTCACTGACTGCATATCACATAGTGGGGCACGAGAATACTAGCACACGGTGTGTAAGGACTTCAGCTGCAAAATTTCGGAGATGGGTTGATTTTGTTTTTCTGCTTCGGAGTGCCCTTTGACTTTATCGTGATCCGCCCAGTTTCTAGAGGTTCCGAGCGCGTCACTAGGTAGCGATCGACTGAACGCTACATGCGCTCGGATGGCAATATCGCGCAGCTTTTCCGCACCAGAAGACAGAGACACCTTTACAAGCGTACAACGGACAGCGGTTGAGTCGATTCCCACAATAGACCCTTTCCGAAATTCAGTCTGGCCACTTCGATAACTATCGTCATCCGAGGAAGGGCATATGTGTCGTACCAATGGCGGCCTTCTGGTTACTGATGATGATGGGAGAAGTTGAAGATGCTGCGAAGTGGATGATGCATGGGCGTACCAACCGGGGGGCAAGGGGCGCTTGCCCCCAGTTCTCAGAGTGGGGGCGAGGCATGTGTTTTGCCCCCTGAAACAGACGCCACTGGTCAGGGCAAACATTGGCCGGCGCCGCCCAAAGAGATACCAAGGGCACCGCCCCCGGCCATGCGGGGGGGGGGGGTTGGTTTGCCCCCCCCCCCCCCCACTCAAAAACAAGTTGGTACGCCACTGAAGAAAGACCTCCCCCTCGATCCTTATGGCATACGTTTTTTAGCGCTGGAGAACGAAGGCGGGGTCCCGTATGATTTGTTCATGCTCCTCGGTCTCCACAGCCTCTGGAGGACAAGGACGGAAGTGAACAATGCAGATGTCAAGGTACGCCCCGTTGGAGACCATTTGATCGAAAGTGCTGCGTACATACGGGAAGTGTATCGCGCTTTGCAGGAACCCCCAAACTGGGTATCCTTACTAGATGAACTGGTCCTTGTAAAACGCTTTTAGATGTAATCGCGGGGCCTTTCAGAGGTTCACGGCTTTTAACATTTTCATATGTGTGTGTTTTGTTTTTATGTTATAGCATTTCAATGTCTAACCAGGCAATAAAGAAAAAAAAAGTCTCGGTGGCTCCGAGGCAAAGCGCAGGCATACGGATCCCCAGGTGGCGGGTTCGAATCCCGACCGAGGTGCCCGGAATCTGACGGAAGCTTATAGCGGAAAAGGCGCCGTGTAACCGAGCTTTCGGTTGCACGTCAAAAGATCCCCAGGGGGTCCAAATTAATTCTCAGTCCTCCACTGGGGCGTGCCAGATGCCCGTCGTTGGTTTGGCACGTAAAACCCCCAAATTTGACTTTTAAAACCAAATGCCCACTCAGAGCGGAGGGGATCTGACATACTTTACCGGGAGTACGATGTTTCGTTAGCCCTTTGAAGTGACCGCGCAAATTGGCTTGTTAATGGTAGCCTGCAACGATTTAGTACAAAAATGCCCGAAAAAGGTAAATTCATTTTTTTTTAAAGAATGAAGACATAAATTTCTGTTGTGAAAGAAAATAATTTTTTTATGGGTAAATTTCCGTGGAATCTCTTTTTCGCGAAACTATCAAACACTTTTTTGGGCAACTGAGGCGTTTATTATGACTGAAAAAAAAAATGGGTGGAATACAAATAAAATACAATTATACATAACATTGCCTTCAATTCGCCAGAATTAACGCCACAGTGGCCCAAAATATTAACTAGTGTTTACACGCAAAATTAAAAAAAAATTGTTTACGTGAATTAGCTTTACTAAAATTTTACTGATTACTTCTGCTATCGAACTACGTCTGTGTGCTAAATATCTTCGCAATCTGTTACGAAACTGTTTTATGCGGTTATTTCATAGGCCCAACAAAACATCGTGAACCCCCTGCGATGCAGTTCATGCGGCCTAAGATTTTACAATTTCCTCTTGCTTTGATACGCATGCACACAGACAAAATTGAAACAAAACCTACCAGATTTTTGTAAATTTTGGGTGACTCTTGGTACGATACAATCCGCTGCTGCCGTGCCGACATGTTTGGATATTTTCGGTGGCTGCTCTCCGTGAAAAACTGCCAATTTCTTGGGTCCCCGCAACAACGCATCAAGGAGCGTCCTTTTGGTCGCCATAATGATTAAAAATGTAAAACTTTAAATACTTTCATAATTGAATGTGAGCGCGTTGGTTTTGATAACTTGTTTATCAAAACCAACGCTTTCTGTAAAAAGTTTAAATACTGTGTTTTTTTTTGTTTTGGTTTATAGCGTAGCACTCGTCGAAAAAATTAACCCTACATCCTCTGATGTTGAGATGTCCAAAGAAACCGTCCGCGGATTTACCAACCGGGGGGGCAAGGGGGGCACTTGCCCACCCCCAGCTCTCAGAGGGGGGGGGGCAAGGTATGTGTTTTGCCCCCCCCTCCCCCTGAAACAGCCGCCACTGGGCAGGGCAAACACTGACCGGCGGCGCTCAAGGGATACCAAGTGCACCGCCCGCCGGCCCCGGGGGGGGGGGGGGGTTGGTTTGCCCCCACTCAAAAACAAGTTGGTACGCCGCTGGGATGATGCGAGGCCTATACATTCGAGACGTAAGTACGATGCGACGCGGGGATTTTATAGAACAGCTGCGTCAGCGTTCATTTCTAACTTGGGTCCAGTCAATTTGTTGGCGGCACGCGACTTTGATAATGGAAGTGCACGGTGCGAAATTAGGGCAATCTTGTTAAATGTTTGGAGCTTCCGTGATTACTGGACATTGGAAAGGCTCTGAATTTTTGAAGCATTACGGGACGGAAGTCGCAGAAACCCTACAAATCTCCGGGGCACAAGCACGTGCTCCGAGCATTGCAAACCCCGACGTGAGGCTGGGACGAATATTTGCGACACGAGAGGTCGCTTGTTCTGGCAACTGATTGAGGAGATGAGGCCCATTCTACTCGATTTCATCCGGTGGTACTAACAACACAACGCGTAAAGCTATAAAAAAAGCGTGTTTTGTACGTTTGGCTTTGACGTCACGCCGCTTCAGTGGCTTTACTATTGACAGGGCGCAGACGCTTCATGCGAATCTGCACGCGCAGTGTCCACATCTCGTGTGGGAAGTGCGCCTTGGCCTATCACTCTAAAAAAATCTGGTCGTGAAAGAACTCTTATGGGTTTATTGTAAGGTGCAAAATACGAATAAGCCTAAGAACTTCTTAGGCTTATTTATATTTTGCACCCTATACTGCTATTTTAGGTACCCCAGTTAAGTATATAGAAATCATGCTTAATAATTAAGGTGTTTTCTTTTGTTAGAGCTTTCAGAGTTGCGTCTGCATTGTTTTTTTAGCTTTCTATGGTGGTGTCGGCGTTTTGGAGGGGACATTCGCAGCGGCAGAGCGGCCGAGAGGTGGGAGCGGGTCCCCCGCGGTCGTTAGGAAACGTCTCGGGTTTCGGGAGTCTGCTCGGACAGATCCCGGGGACGGCCCGTTCTTGGAGCCGCTTGTGGCTGTTAACCGAGTGTGCCTGTATATAAAGGGTTTCGCCGCTTAGTGTGAAATTGTCGCTTTTTGCCCGAAGCAATAATTTAATGGTTGGCGCCAGCTAGACTGGGAAAATTGCAGAGAATGACTCTACAAGGAATTTGGGTTTGGCGGTTGAAGCGCCAGGATGACAGCTCGCCGACCATTGGACAACCGTGTACCACGTGTGAGTGGTGGAATTTGAAGAGATTGGTCAGTTCCTGAGGGGAAAGGAGGCCCCTACGGGCGTACAAAAGGAGTGCGGAGAGGATTTTGGGGGATTCGGACTTTGGATTTGATTGAGAGAAATTGGGGACGGGGGTTGAGACTCGAGACGAGTCAGGATGGTCTCCCAAGCTGGGACTTGTAACTAGGGTGTAAATAAATGCACATAGTTCTATTCAAGCAGTGAGTCGACCCGTCACTCAGCGACGTTCGTGCCACCACGCTTCAGCCCATCATCGGAGCGGAACCTGCCTCCCACACCACCGGGAGGACCAACAACAACAACACACTTTAACTCCCCCTAAAAGGGTTCTTCGTAAAAAAACATATAAGGGGTTCTTTTATTCTCCTTTTTCGATGCGAAAGAGTTCTTCATCGCCCAGTAGCCTTTTGAGTGCGCCAGGTGAAACCGTTCTTCACGAGCTCAGGGAGTTCTTGGGGCGACAAAAGAAAACTTCCAAAAACTTTAATTATAGAGTATATTGTGAATATCAGGGATTACGTCTTAGCGGTATCTAGCAAAACCACGAAAAATGTTAGTTCTCTGTCCATCTGTCGAGCGATCTTTCGACAATCCCTCGACTCTGTTGTCTTTGTCGTTTATTGTCAAACGTCCTTTGGTATAGAACGCGAACCAGCTTCCACAGCCACACGTGCGGTAAAAGCACCTTTCAAAACGTGTGTGCGCTCTGCGAGGGTATACCGTATAGACAAATACGTATATCGCCACTTGTGCAAACTCGAAATTTATTTCACTCGAGCGCTACAAGTTACCGAGGCGGCTAATTTAAAACTGCCGTTGAGAAGGGGATCGCCTCGACGCCGGAGCTGCTACATGCCAAACTGTCCTGGTACAAGCCAGGCGAGGAGGTGGTCAGCAAAATTCGGCGAGGGGAACAATATGCAAAAAGATATAAGGGGTCATGTTTGCATTTACGGCTGAATAACACCTCTACATAGCGGAATAAAGTGCAAAATCTGCCTATTTTTGTTATAATTTTATTTTTTTAGCCCTGGAGTGGAAGGGGCTCTGCTTGTAGCAATGCTGCGCTTTATTCGCGACTCCAGCCGTTTATAGGTGACGCGCCACTCGTTTTCCAAAATGGCGGTTATAGTGAGGGTCGGAGCTGCGTGCTGGTATACGAGTTGCTGAGCCTGGTCTAGTGTGCTGGCTTCACTGAGTGACACAAATTATCCCCGCTTCTACGAGGAAGCTAGGGTGTTAGGCCCGCAGGTCACCTCTTTACCCTGAAAGCAAAAACGGTGTTTAGCGTAATACTTACGCCAGGAGGTTCGTTTTAATTCAGGAACGAAACCGAAACTACTATTTTGAATTGAATTTCGCCCTATAGGTGTTAATTTCGGTTTCTTTTCTAAATCCAAAATGTGTGCCGCAGCGTAAATATTAAGCTAAATAAATGGTTTGCGGAAACTTTTTTGTGACTTACGTGTCGACACTTCAACATATTTGCCAAGTTCAGTGTTTCTTTAAAGACAGGGCCTTTCATACACCTTAGATGTATTTAGAATGTGGTAATTGTTGAAAAAATCCGTGCTGCTATTTTTGTATTTTTGCTGGTTTTTCTCACCCAGAAAATTGTCATTTTAAAACAATGAACTGCGGGCCCTTTAATGGGTTTTTGGGCATTTAGATGATTAATTGCTTTAGCATTTATTCTAAGCACGCGAATAAGAGAATCAATCCAAATTTTACAAAATATCGCTATGGGTGATGAGTTTAGGATATGTTCACAAAACATATAAATTAAAAAACGCTGTTCTCACTACAAAAAAAAAAACAGAATCTAAGTTAGAAAACAAGTGTGTGTGTGTGTTTTAAGACAACGCGTGACGCATATGACTGTATATTCATTAATCCAGTGTTTATGTCTATCTTTTTAACAATGTCAAGAGTTTTTCATATGCTAAAAAGAAAACAGTGAGGCCTTTCTCTAAAAACTATTATTGTTAAATGGCGTATTATTGTGATTGGGGTGTGGCCTACATTTCAGCATTTTGTATCAATTATAATACAATTAAAATATTTTATTACATAGTTTTTCAAACTCTGATATAACTTGTTGCTTCTGATCTAATTTCAAGCACGCAAACAACTTTGGCAATCCAAAGTTTAAAAATTATTGTCACTGGTGCCAATAAAAAGAATAGTCTAAAATAAATGAAAACATTCCAGCTATAGTCCGAGAAATCCATGTAAAATGGCATTAATTGTGAGTGAAGCATATTGTGCGATCAAAGTTGTGACTTTTGACAATTGGCCAAACTTCCAAATTTGCCGCCAATCCTGCCGGACCAAATGCCAAAAAAATACCAGAGGAATTCCGTTTTTTTTTTTTTCAATTACAAGGTTTCTAGGAACATATATTTTCTTTAATTTTTACTCACCGTAGTTTTGCCAAATTGAGCCTTTCTAATTCGAAGGGATGCCTACCCGCTTGCACACCTACTCACTGCAACACGTTTCGTTGGCGTTGGAAAACCGGTGAAATAGTAGTGAGTTTTATTATTGCGTATACAAGCCAACGCAAGCACTGTGTGTCTGCGTTGACGTTGCGGTGTTTCAGACTATCCATGCGCAGAGCCCAAAATTGCGACCCTTGATTGGTGCATGGCCACGGCACGCAGGCGCAGCGGGGAGCACGCAACCCTAACGCAACTGCACGGCGCTTGTGTTTTGCATTTATATACAATACTAAAACTTTCTAAATAGTAAGGCACATGCCCATACCGGATGCAGCACTACATTGGGACCGAGGAGAGTGTTGTTCGCACTCAGAAATGACAATCCGCGAGTCACGATAGCGAGCATCCGCAGTGCCCGCCGAGCGGGAGAACCGGGGGACCCTCACTGGAGCGCTTCCCGTTTCCGCCGCGGGAGGGCGAGCAACGAGCTGGGGACGCGAATAGGCACGAATCGCAAGGCCGCTCTCGCCAGTGCATTCGTCACGCATCCTCTTCTAGCCCACCGTAGTGTGGGTATGGGCGGAAGCGAAATCACGTGGCGAAAGGTAGACGTGCAACTGGTCCAACGAGCATGCATACCTTCCACCGCGCTGCCAGCTTAAGGGTGACACCGTGCATCACCCTCGCCTGGGCCTCACCTGCGCGTGGCCTCCTGCTCACGGCTTCCCATCGTCTGTGTCTCGAAGCAGTATATATTTGGCTGTACGAGCGAACCTCTAGCCATTGTGCTCACTTCCCTCGTAAACTCGCGCATGCTCGTAAAGGCGTGCGTGTAGCCGGAGCACGCGTCGCTTGGTGTGTAGGTCAAGGCAAAGACTCCTTAACATGCGCTTTTTTTCTTCTTCTTCCTCTCCGTTCTGCGATCCGCGTGTGCCGGTCGGCTCAGGGAGAGCCCTCCTCCCGCACGCGCAGAATTTAGATCAATGCCTCGTCCCTTCTAGGTTCGGTTTTTCCTCTCCGCGCTTTCTCCGGCGGCCACCTCGGCGGTTCTTTCCGTTCACGGCCTTTGTCTCCGCTTCTGCTCTCAGCTCTCTCTTTTTCTGCGAAGCAGCTTTACGATGTTGATCAACGTGCGCGTACGGACGCCGAACGCTCCACTTCATGAAACCACCTACTCGACCTTTCCTTCTGTTTTGTCGGGTTAGTGGGATTTTTTTTCGCTTTCTTTTTATCGTTGCGGCTTAATCAGTTTCTTTTTTTTTAATTTCTTATTTTATTCTAGTACCGGTCGTATTATGTGTTTTGTTTAACGAGGAAGTCTAATGAAGCTTTGACTCCCCATCATGTAATAAATGCTTTGATTTTGACGAGGAGAATTGCTTCGCGTTGTCTTTACTTGTTAATTGGCTCGCTTATTCGCCTTCTCTTCTTTCTCCTCTGTCGAGTATAGATTGTGTGTTCGTCGCGCGCTTTGAAGCGATCGATCTATCGGCAGAATTTACAAGGTGGGTTGCGCCTGTCTGAGCGGCGGGTTCGATGGAGGCTAAATGTCTCCTCCTCTCCCAGCAGACCGCCGAGAAAGGCTATTAACTTATTGCTGACCGCCGACGCGTGTGGTGGAGTCAAGACGGCAATCAGAGGGGACGACCCAGCGCTCCACTTGGCTCGAACGTCCAGCAAAGGGAACTTGTGTTTTTTTTGTTGTTTGCTGTGTGTGTGCGTGCGTGCGTGTTTGTGTGCTTGTGTGCGTGTGCGTGCGTGTGTGCGTGCGTGTGTGCGTGCGTGTGTGTGTGTGTGTGTGTGTGTGTGTGTGTGTGTGCGCGCGCATGTGTGTGTGTGTGTGGGGGGATATAAACAATGCACAACAAAATTTATTGGCTTCAAAGCAGGTCAAAACAACATTCGGTGTCAGCAAACTAGCGGAAGACACTGGTCCCTTCCGCGGACACCACTGAGTGCGGGAGACACGCACCTTGGACCGTTGGTTCAGAGCTGCCTTACTGATGAAGCTGATTCCGCCCAATCTGCAAAACGTTCCATTAGCCTGGTAAAGCTGCTCTCCTCTCTGGGAAGAATGTCTCACCACTCTCATAACACCGGCCGTGATCTTCCATCCGGTGATTCTGCATACCATTTTCCGTGCTGTATGCATTAGTCGGGAACCACGCCACTCTCCACCCCCATTTTCTTCCGCTTTTGCAGTCTGAACGGTGAGTTCTGTTGTAGCTTATTCATTTCGTCTTTTCTATGTTCTGGGTTGTCTTTTACGGAGGCTTTAGCGGACGCTTTAGCGGACGCTTTCTAGCGTCCAGGTAGTATAGGGACTTTTAGCAAACTGTTTACGTGTTCCGCTTACCGCAGTACCGGAGTCTTTGAAGCATGCTCTTAAGCGCGCGCCCGGGTGATACCGCGATGACGATGTGCATCGTTTGTTAAACGGGATCTTTGGTAACGACGATGAAGTGATCAATGGGGTTGTATTTGCATCCTTACAACTTCCCGCCTCGTTGGGTTGAAAATGTGGCCTCCTGGCCACAGGGCGGCGTGGCGAGGTCTGGAGGGCGCGGGACGAAGGGTTTCAGGCGGGAGATGCGAAGTACCTCTCGACCTCGGCACCGGTAATCGCTAGGAGGGTTGCGGGCTTCAACAATAGTTCACAGGGGAGGTTTCCTCGAGCACACGATAAGGTGTACTTGTGGAGAAGTTTCTCGGAGCGACCTGGTTTGCCGCATAGGTAGATGCACCCACGCTATGTCGCCCGGGGCGTGACTTACTCGTGGGGAGATTGGAATCATGGACGAGCTTGCGATGCTGCTGCTGTTCGGTTTTGTGTAGCCGAGCCAAGTGACGCGTGTCTTCAGCACGAGAAATGTAGGAGCTCACGACAACGCCATGGGAAGTGGGTGTTGCAGGCTGAAGTACTGCATTGAGGAAAAATGTTGGTTGACTGGCGTACACAAGATAGAAAGGGTAATAGCCGGCTGTGGTTTGTAGAGCGGTGTTATAAGCGAAAGTGACAAAAGGCAAGATGGTATCCCAGTTTTTGTGATCTTTGGAAATGTACATAGATAGATACCATGTCTGCCAATGTACTATCACGATCAATATGAGTGCGAACACCACTCCGCGTGGCCCGCGGTACTATCAGTTCCCCCTGGCGATTGCTCTTTGAAGCATCCGTGCACCTTGCGGTCAAGACATATCGTCTCTAGCTATCGCCCCACCACTGTGCACTTCCGGGTTGTCTGCTAGCGAAAAAAGCAGCGCAAAAAAAAAAAACGACGAGGACGTTTTTTTTTTTTTTTTATTAAGGCAGAAAGATAGAGAGAACAGAGAGGTAAGCCAAGGAGTACCCTCGACTGGCTACTCTGTTAGGGGAAGGGAAAAAGGATAAAAGAGTGTCAGAAGAGGAGGGAAGAGAGAGGGAGAAGCGGGACACACACTTCGGCGTAAACGCCCACACACATTTCAACTGGCGACGTCTCTTTGTGTGGGCAGTCAGAACACTTTCATCGTCACAGAGTCACGCTCACATTCATGGTCATCAGTCACAGTCACAAATATAGTCATAGTCACAAATATTCATAGAGCAGCTACTGTCGCAGTTATCGTTAGGATAAACAGTATATCCAGGTTTAATCGCTAAAGTGTCTCTGCCAGGCCTGTATTTTCAAGAAATGCTGAAATGCTCTTCAAGGCCTTGCGCTGGAAAATAGGCGACGGCCAGTGGCCTAAAATTGATGATATGCTCATGTCGTTGGTATGGTGACTTGGCATAGAATTCTGGAGCTCCGCACGTTCAGTGTTGTAGAGTGGACAGTCGGAAATTACATGTTCAATAGTTTCTGGTTTATGACGAGGACGTCCCGTGTGTGTCTTCGTCCTCGTCGTTTTTATCGCGCCGTTTTCTATGATGAAGGGTATCACCCACGCTCGCACCGCGCTAACCTCTTGCCTGTGCGCACTGGCGGTCCTTTGCTCTCGCAAAACTCACGCGAAGTAAATAATAGGCAGTCTTAGCTGATTGTTTTGATACCTCCGATAACAATATGATGCATGCTTAAAGCGTCGGCGAAGAATCAGGTATTTTTATCGGAGTCACGAGAATAATCTACTAAAACTTCCTAATAAAAAAATATGACGCTAGAAATATTTATACAAGTAATTTCTCCTGGCGCACATTGCTAGCGAAAAATGCGCTTCGTTATCGGTGCACAACTTCGCAGTTTCGCCGTCCGTTTTTCGCTAACAGACGACCCGGAAGTGCAAAGTGGTACGGCGATCGCTAGAGATGATATATGTCTCGAAACCAAGGTGCACTGATGCCTCAAACAGCAATCGCCAGGGGGCACTGAGAGTACCGCGGGCCACGCGGAGCGGTGTTCGCACTCATATTGATCGCGATAGTACGATAAAAACGCTCGGTAAGGCCATTTGTCTGCGGGTGGAATGAGGACGGGGTTTTGTATAGAACGTGACATGCTGCCAAGATTTATTTTATGCTGTCGGAAAGAAAGCTTCGGCCTCTGTCGCTGAGCAGTATGCGCGGTGCGCCATGTCAAAGAAGAATGTTGGAGATAAAAAATTGAGCAACCTCAGATGCGGTGCCTGATGGTATGGCGGTGGTCTCGGCAAAGCGAGTGTAGTGATGAACCGCTATGGTGACCCACCGATTACCAGAAGAGCTTCTTGGTACTCCGAAGAGGTCGATTCCCATAATCTCAAAAGGGGTAGAGGGACAGGTAATTGGTAAAATTTCTCCGGGGGATGGAAATGATGAGTGTTTGCATCATTGAGATTGAGTGCAGAATTGGATGTACTTGTTTATGGACGAGTACATCCCCGGCGAAAAGTATAGCGTTCGAATTCGCGACTGAATGTTTTGAAAACCCCAAGGTGTCCAGCAGTGGGATCGTCATGCAGAGAGTTCAAGACTAATGACCCGAGCGATTTGGGAATTACCAATAGCGAACGCTTTCCCTCTAAGCCAAAGTTGTGGCGGTAAAGTATGTTGTTGATCAGTTTGAAGTGTTGGAGAGGACGGTAGTGGCGTCGAGTCGTGGGGTGTGTATATGACCGGCGAGCTGGCCAATAAGCTTGTGGATGTGAGGGTCATTACGTTGCTCGGAATAAATATTTGCCGTGGAGATGGGTGTAAGAGGAAGTGTGTTGGATGCTTCGAAACATACAGGAGGGATCATAGAAGACAGTGGACACCGTGGTAGGGCATCTGCATCCAACTGCTTGCGGCCGGACTTGTAATAAATATTGAAGTCACATTCTTGGAGCCGAAGTGCTCATCGACCGAATCGACCAGACAGGTTCCGGAGGGAGGTTAGTCAACATAAGGCATGATGGTCGGTTATAACTGAAGATTTCGTCCCATATAGGTACGGCCGGAATTTGGTGATACCCCAATCTACCTCGAGATATTCAAGTTCAGTAATCGTATAATTTTTCTCAGGTTTGGTGAGCGTCCGGCTAGCATAGGTAATGACGTGCTCCAGGGACGTTGCAGGATTTTGAAGAAGTACGGCGCCGAGCCCGTAGCCATGCCAATGTTGCCGAATCGTGGGAAATTTCTCACAAACATAGCTCCAGGGGATAACGGAGAACTAAACTCGAGCGCATGTAAAATAAGAGATATGTTTGGTTTTAAAAATGCATATCTTACATGCATTCGAATTAAGTTTATCTTTAGCCCTAGCGTTAGGTTATCTACACAAGTCTGGAAATTTCCCAGGATTCGGCAACACTGGCTGGAATGAGTGTGCAAGATGGTGGCATCTTTGGGGTCAAAATGTCTGAGTACGGGGCTTGTTGTAAGGGCTGACTTTAAGGATGTAATGGAAAGTTCACACTCTTCATACCATATAAATTTGGTATCTTTTGTGAGAGGCGCGTGTAGTGGTGCAGCGATTGTGACAAACCCTAGGATAAAGCGGCGAAAATAGGACGCTAGTCCCAGGGAGACTTCTAAGGCCTTTCTGATTTGTTGGTCGAGGAAATTGAGAAACCGCCTTCGATCTTGTCGGGATCGGGGCGTATGCCCTCTTTGCTTACTAGCTGACCTAGAATCTGAATGCTTTGTTCGGCGAAATGACATTTCTTTGTGTTCAGCTGAAGACCAGTGGACGAGAGACATGAGAGGACTTCCGAGAGACGATGGAGAGGTTCATTGAAGGTAGAAGAAAAAATGAAGGATGTTTACAACACCCTGTAACGCCGAATTAGAGCGCAGCTCTTGAGGAGGAGGAGGGAAGGGTACTGAGGGGAGGGTATACCCCTCCTCCCTCCTCCTCCTCCTCTCTGCTACTCCTCCTCCTCTTCCTCCTCCTCCTCCTTTACCTCCTCCTCCCCTCATCCTTCAAGTTCCTCTTCTCTCCATTATGGGGGCGTGACGTCACTGATGACGTCATCAGTGACGATGACGTCATCACTATGACGTCACGTGACGTAACTGATGACGTCCCACGTGTCGTCACTGGCGAAATCAGTGATGACGTTATCATGATGACGTCATCGTGATGACGTCATCGTCGTCGTCATCGTAACGTGATTTCACATAGGTCACGTGACGCCATGGGGGTCACGTGACCCCCATGAGGTGATGTGACCCCGGTGACGTCACGTGACCTCGTGATGTCACGAAGGTCACGCGACGTCATGAGGGTCACGTGACCTGACGGTTACGCCGACGGCGACGCTGTCGCCGCTCGGAGGAGGAGTAGCAGGCAGGTTGAGAAGGTGAGGAGGAGGGGAATACACTCCCTTCAGTACCTTTCCTTCCTCCTCCTCAAGAGCTGCACTCTAATTCAGTGTTACAGGGAGTTGTAAACGGCTTTCATTTTTTAGTTTTCTTTTTTTAGAAAGTAACTTTTTATTTGTTCATTTTAAGGCCATAGTTTCAATTAGAAACTTTCTGTGCATCATCAATAACTCCAATATCAACCCTTTTTAGACAAGTACAAAGCATGCCGAGCATTCTACCTTGTTTTGAAAAAACCCTTCAATTCTGACGCGTACTCTGGTTTCGGATTCTTATCCAAGCGCATCTTGGTGGCAGCTGTCCTGCCCTCCGACGGCTGAAGCGCGAAACCAAGGCCAGCCCAAAAGTCAAAGCTCAATCTTGCAATGTCATGCGTGCGTGTGTCTGTGTAAGCGTTTTAGATGGAAAAAGGGGGTAAATGAGCAATGTCATGCTCTTTCGAACAGCGAGGGTTCCTTATCGCCTGGCCACGCGCGCGCGCTACACTTCTTTGTTTTTTACGAGAGAGGGAAGGGAGGCGGTCGGGCGGGCGTGCCAGACTGGCGAATGCGAATTGTCTGGCCTCGGTTGTGCGCTTCAGCCGTCGGAGGGCAATACAGCTGCCGCCAAGATGCGCTTGGATAAGAATCCGAAACCAGAGTATGCGTCAGAATTGAAGGTTTTTTTAAAACATGGTAAAATGCTCGGCATGCTTTATACTTGCCTAAAAAGGGTTGATATGGGGGTTTGTCACGGTTCAGGGTCCAACCGTTGGATAAGAAGAAAAGAGTGCACGATAATGAAAGAAATAAAGGTATATTATATAAAGAGGAAAGCAAACAAGAGCACTAATAAACTAATCTACAAATGTACAAAAAGGTATCAATGTTCTCACATGTTCGTTTGCACGTGGCGATATTCTCGGTCTCTGCTGTTGATGGTGTTGCCCAGGCCGGTCAGGTCAGTGTGCGATTTGAAGTACTCTGTTGTAGGCTTGTTTTCGTGTCACTGCCGAGAGTCGCTGTTACAGGCTTTGGTCACCATCGGATCTGTCACTCGTAAGTTGATCGGTTCCCTTGTGGTTGCTCGGGTCGCTGCCGAGAGTCCCACGCCAGCGTCGAGTCAATGCTGAGGTCCACTTTCCTCTTCTTCGGTGGTCGCCGAGCCTTCCCCGGGTCGTCGCCGGGTTCCTTTCAGGGTCTTCGGGGCACCGTACTGAAGCTGCGCCTCTCTTCGGGTCGTCGCCGAAATCTGGGCTCCGCTGCTTCGGATGATCCTTTTTCGTCCCGCCTCTTGTCCGCTTCTTTGTCCTTTGGCTTTCGGACTAGCAGTCCATACGGCGATGGCACCGGCGGCAATCTGGGCTGCAGGATGGAGTGTCCCAGCGGTGCTGGAGCGTGGCCAGCCGCTGGTGCACTTGCCCCGGAGCGACGCCGAGGTCCAGTCCTTCTGCCGAATGCCCGCTTGCCGTTCTTCAATGCTCGCGCTTCTCTTCCTCTTCTTCTTCTTCGTCGTAAAACGTGACAGGGTTATTGATGATACCCAGTAAGTTTCCAATTGAAACTATGACCTGAAAATGGACAAATAAAAAGTGTTTTTCTAAAAAAACAAAACAAGAACTATTTTTTTCCAAACGTTATTATTTTCTCTAAATAGGCTCTTAGGCACACACCAACACGGCATCAACCTTTTTTCTGTGCTATGCTTAGATTTCGCAGGAGCGATTTGGCCTGCATTCTCTGAAACACCCTGTATATCGAGTCGTTGTAGGAGACTGCAACGACTCGAGACATAGCTTCCTTGCGAGGTGGCCGTGGCCCAACAAAGCCGCCGTGCCAGAGCATCGCGTATAGGCATGGCGCTGCAAGAAAAAGCCTGTCTCTTTTGTTGCACAGCATAACATATTAGATTTTAACGACGCTCGTCACCGCTGGATGACACTGTTTCTTTTCTTTTCACCGGCGTTTTTTCGATGTGGCTGTTTTTCTGACTTTCGTAGTCGTGTTGACCTTCACTTGGATTTGGTTATCTTTCTCCGGTGCTCGATTTAAGCATGAATTGTGGATGTGCCGTGTCATCCCCCAGCGGAAGTTTGCTAAAATTGCGTTAGAATAATTAATTAAGGCATTTCCCTAATTAGCCTGGTTTATGGCTGCTTAATCTTTCCGGTGTTTGCAGCCGAGCGCGAGTAATAAAGGTGCAGCGTCTGGGGGGGCATTCCCTTTCTGTTTGCCTTTGCTTGCTCGTGTTTCTGTTTGGTTGTTGGTAGCGACCGAGCTTCTGTGTGTTACAAACAGTAAGGGAGGCCATGAAAGAGACGCGCTCTGAGCGTTTTCCTGACCCTGACAACAGCGATTTTTTTTCCTACGGGTGAGGGTTTTCAAGGGAAGCTCTTGCCAATCGATGACGGTCACCTGGATTTTATGTTCAGGTATCGGCGATTTCTCAACCGACGCTCGTTTGCGTTTATGGATGACGTCAACAGGGTGGGGGCGCTGTTGTGTAAAAAAAAAAAAAGACCACCGTGCACGATCGACGAGCCGCAGCTTGTCGTCATAAAATAGCATGGGTGTTTCTGGGGGAGGTAGAAAAAAGGGGAAAAACGAAAAAGGAAAAGGACAGGAACAGCCTTGGATTCATGAGAAGTCTTGAGGCCGCCATAAATAGCAGCTAAGACCCACTTCTTTTCGTGGATAAATGCTATTCGAGCAGGCTGAATGTCGGCTACATGCTGCGACTCGAAGCAGCGCGAATATTCCCCTGCGGCATACGAGTATACACTCGTGAAAATATTGATCTGCTGCTTGTGCCGGTTCCAAAGGGAAGAGGTAAATCTCCCTTCGCCTCTCTGAGGTCTGTCGCTGGCGTGGACATTGTGAGCCGTAAACGTTCTCTACTTTTCGTCCTATGCCCCGAGAAAGTGAGAGAGAGGAGGAGACGAGAGGGACGTCAGAACGCCGAGCTCTGGTTGGAACGATTAGTGGGGAGACACAAAGCTATAGCTGCCTTTGTTTCCACTGCACTCGTCGAACGCGTTAGAAGGCGGGACACCGGCGTCTGGCGTTTGGCTCTCGCATTCGAACGCGTTCAATGAGTGCAGTGGAGACAAAGGCGGCTAGCTTAAGGTCTCCCCACCAATCGTTCCAACCAGAGCTAGGCGTTCTGACGTCCGCTCTCGTCTCCTCCTCACCCTCACTTTCTCGGGGCAATTGGTCTCGTCAGTATCCATATACTGTAGGTGGTGTTCCCCCGACGCCATTATCAAGTGCGCGTTTGCTCAGAACGAGCGAACACTTCAGCCCGATAATACCGACAGTCTTGATGGCGTGGAGCACTCTGGAAGCTCGCACTCTGGAAGCTCGCCGTCAGCTCTTGCTCAACAGGCATGGATTCACCCATGGCCGCCAGATCTGCACATGCATAGACCAATTAATGGCAATAAAATTCAGCATGACCGGCCGACAAACCTTCGGAGTATAGGTGCATGCGCACAGAAGCCGTCAGGGGATTCAGCCCCGAAGACCGACCCATATTGAGGAGCGATTCCCATAAGGCAACGTAGATGTTCGCATGGGTACGGGTGATTCGATCTTCCTTTGACATGAGTCACATGAGTAGACACTATCTCATTCCAAACCTTTGCGACGATGGTCGCGAATCAGAAAACTGGTTTCCTATTGATGCCAGTGCGCTTGGAAATCTCTCTCTGACACATTTTTTTTTTGTTTTAAATCTAAAGTGCGTATACTTTTTTTTTCTCTAATGTAAAAAAGAAAAAAAAACTGGTGCGTGCAAGGTCAAGTCTGAACGCGCCATGAAACTGAAAAAAACGTCTATACGTGAAACGCATGCGTATGCATCTGACACGCATGATGAGAATATTAAACGTTTCTTCAAAAATTGCACAGGATACAGCTATCCGCGGAAATCATTTTCTTCGGGTGTACATATATTCTATACATATTTGCAACTTTCACGGCCTATAGGGGGCGCGCTAGTCCCTATCAAAATGGCTGCTATCTGGATGATCGTCGTAGAACAGCAGAACGAGTTTGGGTCTGCGACGGGTAGGTAATTATAATTCTGTGAAATATGAGAGATATAAGAGCCGTCCGGATGTTTGAACGTCGGGAAGTGGTAAGCAAGCACCTTCGTTCGGAAGCCGATCATCCGGGACTAAAGCACGCGATTCTCGCACGGCCGTACCACCGTCGCTGAGAGTTGTGAATAGCACCTGACGGGACAAGAACGCAAGGGAGGCCTTTCAGTTGCACTGCCTCCAGCGCGAGCTTCTGACCCTCAATAGCATTTAGGCGTCTCGTGAGCTTCATGCGTGCACGCGCAGCCAAAGCCCGACAGAAGGCAACTAGCGCGTGCTGTAGGCTAGACATCCAAAAGACACGGACGCCGCGTGCTTCTTTTCGCTTTCATTTTTTTTAAATTTAATGTGAAGCTACACGCACCATCATGCTTCCCTGGACGACGCTTGCGCTGCATGGGTGCGCGTGCTTTGCGAGGGCGCGCGCTCGTGCCTGGAGCTCGCTCTTATATATCTTCTACTATCCACTATTCCAAGGTTCACAAATCCCCTCAAGGCTCTTGAGTCTTGTGCATGCCTACTCATACCGGAATTACCAGAGAGGCCATGGCGTACACCTAGTGGCTTCGCAATTAAACAAAGTAGGAGGAAGGAGCCATGTCTCACTTATCGACACTCGTCCAAGAGAAGCTGTACTATCGTGTTTGTTGGAAGCTGGCCAGCCGCTTTCTATGATATTGGCTAGGCGGAAGATCCGCTTTCCGAGGGGGCAAATCTGTCGGGCTCTAAAGCTTATTGCTGGGTAGGCCATGGGAGTTATGGACCCCTAATTAGAGGGGAACACTATTTCGACAGCGGTGTGCGGAAACCACGCGGAAGCACTTGACTGGGCGGACCCGCCGTGACGTCATGAGTGTTGACCGGGGGACATCACTGTCGTCATGCGCAACATCGGGCAGCACCCTCTGGAAATGGTTTCCGGCTACAACGCTATGGCAGAAACGGAGGCCTTCGCTTGCCATATATATATGTTATAAATGCCACTTCTTTAGGTGCTGTTTTTTGGATCGAATTCTCAGCTTCCATTAAAAGTTTCAATGTAAGTCGAGGTTGTGTAGGTTCGTCTACACACCGTCAGTCTGAATCAGGGTGGCGAATAAAAATCAAGATGATTTATATCATGATTTAAATTATAATTTAAATCGTGATTTAAATAAACCAGTTTTACTATGATGATTTAAAAGAAACCTTTTTCCCGTAAAATGAATTCCGAAAAAGTTTATATTTGCCGCTTGTCTCTCATTTGATGCTTTTTATGTGCATTTGTGTTGTATTTAGTGAAAGAATGATCAAGCAAGAAAGATTTATATCAGGCAGAACGCGAATAAAATGCATTGCTCTTCTAAGCAAATAGGAGAATTGAGCTGTCTTTCTATCTCCCATTTCGTTCGTGAGTTACATAATGTGAGACTAACAAGCAAATCAAAACGCGGAAAAAAAGAACCTAGATAATTCTATGCAAGCAAATCGAAACGAGAAAAAAAGTAAATAAGGCTTTTTAGATAACTATAAAAAGCAAGCTGTTTTTGTATTTACTGTACTTTATATTTACAGAAATTATTTTTTCCGCGATGTTATCAGTGATCGGACGGATTGATCAATCAATCTACCATATTTAGAAATGCAGGTAGTAATGAAGAGTCACTAATTTTTAACTACAGTGATTTTAATCAAAGTAATCTGATTTAAATCAAATAAAATTGATTTATTTAATTAAACAAAAAATTATGATTTTTCCCCACCCTGGTTTGAATGCATTTGGGATAATTTGGATACATGTGCTAAAATTTAATTTAGAGGCGCAACCAGTGGTTTTGTCATCAAAATGCACCTAGCTTTGCGAAGCGTTCACCAGGTGACACTGATAGTTTCGCGCGCTAAAAAGATTGGAAAGAAATCTATTCTCTTGAAGGCAATGCACTAAGATAGCAGAAACGAAGAGCCGGTCATTCTTGTGTGGATTTTATGATAGCGTATACGCCGCAGCCTACTCTGCAGGATAACCTGTGGATTATAATCAAGATAGGGTCAGGACTATAATCGGGTGTAGTAAATTTGTGAAAAATGTATACTATGCACGGATAATAATCGGATGGGAAGGTAGAACTGTACATTTTGTGCTGTGCCATAACTTGTGCCTTAAAGCAGGTCTCAGACATTGTCACCACCACTATTTATGGTGCATTAGGTAAAGCAAAACTCACACAAAATTAAAAAAAAAAATTTGCTACGCGTTTAGTGCTTTTTGTTTTATTACTCTGCTTGCAAATATGGCAAATGCCCACTACTAGAATGTGTGCCATCAGCAACATATCTGGAACTGCTTTTCGATGAACACCTGTCCTGAGGTCCGCACATTAATTACCTTGCGAAACGCTTACGGGCAGCGTCTGCTTATTTAGACAACCTCCTAGCCATAACCGGCATGCATATAGGTACGAGATATATCAAACAACGGGAATCGATACTATATTGCACTCTAGGAAAGGCAAAGAAAATATTGATTAAATAATAAAACAAGAGTTTGTAGACAGTGATGTAGAGTCATTATGTCGTAATAGCATATTTGTGCAAAGTGTCCCCGTTCTCCAAGCGACGGGGCATTGCTGCTGCGGCGTTTTAGTCAGTTCTCAGCAGGGTGCAACAACACGAAGTCAGTAAATAAACTTGCCGACGTTGTGTGCACTTGTCGAATGCTCATGGCAATTGTCGATCTGATTCCAATCAATCAATCAATCAATCAATCAATCAATCAATCAATCAATCAATCAATCAATCAATCAATCAATCAATCAATCAATCAATCAATCAATCAATCAATCAATCAATCAATCAATCAATCAATCAATCAATCAATCAATCAATCAATCAATCAATCAATCTTTTTTTTCAGGGCGAGAAGGAACTCTCCTTGAGAGGTTCAAAGGAACAAAAGGTGAGACAAAGTCGCCTGACAGGGTATCAGTATGGCCAGCGTCGGGGTCAAGGTTCAGCAGCACGCGATGCAATACAAGGCAAAAGAAAAAAGTATAAATTAAATAAAAATAAAGCAGATAGAGAAAAATTCTACGCATACATTAACAACAGCAATACATGACTAACATAACATCACTAAAAACAAAACATAAACAAAATCACTGACGCGGGAAAACATGCGAAAGAAACACTGTCGAGGCAACATAATAAACCGGAGAGACGGAACCAAAAAGGACGTGCACAACACCGTCTCTCTCTTGTGTACGTCATTTTTGTTTCCGTGTCTTCGGTTTCTTATGTTGCCTAGTATTCACCAGCTTACCTGCGCCCTCAATCTTCTTTCGAACACCGTCTGCCTAAGACTTCGTCAGTGTATCGGTAAAAAAAAAAAAAGAAGTTCCCGTTAAAAATTTGTTTAATTTGTTATTTCTGAAAACTGTGTCGAAACAAATGAACATATTCGTTAGCAGTTACTTTTAACTGTTACGGTTCAGGTTACGGTTCATGTAAAATAAAACTATCGGTTTCGTTCAGGTTACGGCTACCGAAAGATGTTTTCTTCTAAACGGCTTTCGGTTTGGGTTACGGATTCGGTTTGAGTCTCTGTTCCTAACAAACGCTCTCCGCCAGATTGAAAGTCTGGATGACAGCGATTCAATACTAGAAGGAAAACAGGAAAAGTGGGCGACTATAATTGTTTGTGATAAAAATGTCGGGCTGTGTTACAGAGCCTATCTAAACAGCGTGCATTATATGCAGACCGTAGACTTTCCGGTTTTGACCGAGAAACACTGATAAGCATCCGTCGGAGTCAAAAATACAAAATCGGTTGAAATCGAAGAACACCGCCAAACATCTGCTGGTGTGAAAAATACAAAAAACGTTGACACCGAAAAAAAAAACGATATCTGGAAATCGGTGTTTTTTGGTGTCCATAATTTTGTGATAGGCGATTCCAGTTCACTGATTTGTCACCATGTGTCGTATTCACCTGTAACTTTTACGCCGTGCGCGAATTCTCGCCAAAGCGGAGTGTGTGTCGCGCGCAAATTACAATAATTCTAGAAAAAAAAAAGGAACGGAATAAGGAGTGCTTTGCGGTGGCAACATACCTATAACGTTATCATTCTGCTTTTCTATCTCATGCTCTATTGCGATCCAAGGGAGAACGCTCAAACTTCTAAACGATTTTAAAGGAAAGAAGTAATCCCTAGAGTTTCTATTGTTCCTATAGTTGTGTCTGCGTGCAGTATGGTTGGGTACCTTCAACGATAGTGAGTCTAGGGCTTAAAACGTATACATATGTAGTATCAGTGGCTGATTCCGTGAAGAACATATCTAAAAATGGATTTTCGGCTTTTGTTTTTTTTGTTTATAGACGCATTATTAAGTTTCTACGCGTTGATTTATATCCATTTTCCGCCTGGTGCATTATAGCCTAGAAACTATGGCTTATGCCACATTAACCCCACTTTCGAAAGTAGTGCAATATTAAAATCATTACATAATGAAGACGGTATTTTTTGCGTTTTTTTTCCGAGACTGCAAATAATAGAAAGTACACAGGAAATAAACAATTGATTCTTTCTGGAGAACGTTATGCACCGCGGCAGACGCCCAGTAGAGAGTGTTAAGTGATGATTAGTAAATGAATGACCTAAAGTAGGCTAATTAACTTTTTAATAATTCGCTTCAGCTGACTTGTTCTGAGTGCAAAATTCTTTGCCCGTCGTCCAAATATGCCATGGCAGGTTTTGGAATTCAGACAAAATTCTGCTCTGCGCTAGTCTCTTTGTAGGCAGATGATATACAGAAATAAGACGTAAAAACAGCGGCGGAAGTACCATCCGGAAGCGACGTCAGCCACCATAGCGAACGCGGGTAACGAGTCACATTGAGTAACACCCTTCTACTGTTTTTCCTGCTCATTTTAGTCCAAACGACAGTCAATTTAATCTAAGTGCCATTCAATTTAATACCTGTGCCCTCCAAGTTAATCCCAGCACTACCCAATTTAATCCCGGGGTCAGTCAATTTAATCCACAATATATACATGCACTTACTTGTCTTCAGTGGTCGTGTTTTGCTTAAACTTCGATAACATAGAATAGTTATTTTTTATATAAGTATAGCTTAACTGACATGTTGATTACTCTTTTGGCAATCTCGACTTGTTAGGGGCACACTCGACTTTATTTTATCTGAACTGGATTTTTCTTAACTCTTTCTTATAATATCCACTTCTAATTATTGCAACCTATTAAGAACACAATTCAAATAATGAAAGTTCAACAAACATTTCTTATTTCTCGGTTACTTTGGGGAATTATGGACAAAAATGTAACTTGGTACAAGCTCATGTCCTTCTGATCACTTTTGGTTATATTGTTATTATTTACACAATTCACCTTGCTTGTAGAAGCAAAATTTTCATTACTCAATCGATTATTTTTAAATATTATTGACAAATGCGACTACGTGAAAGTTCAGCTAAGATTTGGATTGATCCTTTGATTACTTTGTGTTACTATTCACCCAACTGACTTGAAACCAAGTTAACAAAGTGGTTAATTTTTATCTTTCTCTGATATATTAGTCACATATCTGAGTTTATATCTGCATTATTGACATCTTGATTACTTTGAGTTTCTAGTGACCCATTTGACCTTATAGTGTCCTTGTTGACGTATTCCTCACTCTTTTTATTACTTTTGAGTTTTCGATACATCCAAGTGTGATATATTTTGTGCTCAGTTACCATTATGATCACACTTGTTTATCGCTTCGACTTAGTGTTGACCCAGTGGAGTTTCATTCGGTCTAATTGACATCTTGATCACTCCTGTGATTACTTTGAGGTAATAATAAACTAACTGATTTATTATGAGAAGTCACATTACGATTACTCTTTTTATTACTTCGAGTTACTATATAGTGACCCAATGGACTTCAATTCTGCCTAAGTGACATCTTGATGGCTTGATTACTTTGAGCTAATATTCAACCAATTCATTTGTTATCAGCTTAATTGACGTTATGAGTACTATTTTGATTACTTCGAGTTACTAATAACTCAATAAAATTTATATCAGCCTAATTAACGCATTGCCGACTTTCTTCATTACTTCGAGTTATTATGACCAATTGATTTATTATGATAACATAATTCACATTAATATTACTCTTTTGACCAACTTCGAGTTACTCATCTTGACTTAATTCGGCCTAATCGACATTTTTTTATATTTATTTTCATAACTTTGAGCTTATATTCAACCAATTGATTTATTATTAGCTTAATTGACATTATGATTACCCGTTTTGATTAATTTGAGTCACTATTGACCCAATGGACTTTAATTTGACCTAATTGACATTGTGATGACGTTTTTATTACTTTGAGCTAACAGTCAATCACAATAAATCAACTGGTTGAATATGATCTAAAAATAATAATAAAAAAGTTATCACAATGTCAATTAGGTCGAATTGAAGTCCATTGGGTCAACAGGAACTAGAATTATTCGAAAACTACTATTACTGGGAATTCAGCTCATAATAGATCAATTGGCGGTATAACTCGAAGGAATCAAAAGAGTCACCAAAATGTATATTGGGCCGAAGTAAAGTCTATTGGATCAATAGTACCTCAAAGTAATAATAGTGATACGGAATAGTCAAAGGAGTAATATAAATCTTAGCTGAACCTATATAAAGAAGCATTGGTCAATAATAATTCAAAGTAATCGATTGAATAACGAAAATGATGCTTATATCTTTTATTTGCGTCAATAATAGCTATACAATCAAAAATAATCAGAAGGTCACAGCTTCTACCCAGTTATAATTTTGTCAATAATTCCTCGAGGTAATCAAGGGAGTAATCAAAAATGTTTTTAGAACTTTAAATATGTAAATTGTGTGATTATTAGGTCGATTTAATTCGAAGTGGAAGCCATACGTCAGCTAAGCTTTAAATAAAGCCTGCTGTGTCAATAATAGCGCAATGTAATCAAAGGTGTAATCACAAATTGCAAATATACTTATATCATTTGAAATGCAACAGTAATAAATCGAATTAATTTGAAAGAGTAAACCAAAACAAAACGTGAATTCAGCTAAAATAAAGTCGAGTGCGCCACGGATTACCAAAAGAGCAATCAAGATGTCGATTAAGCCTCGTCAGTTGTGTGACTAGTAACTCCAAATGATGGAAGAAGTGATGAAAAACATCAGTTTTCCTCAACTAAATCTAATTGTATAAACAAGCACTCTAAGTTATCAAAAGTGCAAGCGAAACATGACCACTGAAGGCGAATACGTGTATATGTATATAATATAGTGGATTAAAGTGACTGACCCCGAGATTAAAATGGGCTGGACGACACTTCAATGAAATTTACCACCATTTGGATTAAAATGAGCGGGAAAACCTACAGAAATGAAAGCCACCACTCTACGTTTTGCTACGTCAGTTTCGTCACTGCTCCTAGACCAAGCGATGGGAGCCAGCAGAGGGTTTTCGCCGCCGCGCATCTGTGACGACGGCGGCAAAGGACTCCGAATGGCCCGGCGAAATACTTTTGTTTTCTTTTTTTATGTGCCGTCATCCCCGATGCGTTCGGTCCACCGTGGTTCGGTTCAACTTCAGTCTGAACGTCAAAGATGCTATAAATTGTACCAACGAAAAGCAAAAAAGAAAGAAATTGTGACGTGACGACGCAACTGTATCAGACTGCAGGTAGTTCGCAAGCGATGCAAAGCAATCCGGCAACTTTAAAAACCGTTTGGAATGCGGAGACAAGTCGCCTGCGTATTCACTGCGCCCGTCGGCGACCAGCATCTCAAGTGCTTTCGTGTGTGCGAATATGAGGATCAATGCCTTATAATTAAGATTCCATGTTTTCTGAGTTTATTCCTCGAGAACTTCTGAGGGAATTTTTCAGAGTTTATTTTTTTTTTTTTGCTGAAAATTCGGGGCTTATCGGAGTTTATTTTTGTTAGATCAATAATTCTCTGAAATTCGGAGTTTATATTACTGGGTTCCCAAATATTTTTATTTATTTTTTATTCTAAAACAAATCAATGCTCGGGTACCATTGCCTTTAGTCCTACAGGAACTTTGACGAGCTAAAAGGCAAACCCCTTTTGAGATTTTAAAGGAAACAGAAGTTGCATCTCCACGGGTACACTGACCCTGTGCTCTTATGAAGTTTATTTGTAAGACACCGTCTTTTTCGCTTTTCATTTTGTCGTTTGGACCTCAAAATTCTGAGTTTTTGGGATGAACTGAATTGACAAGAAATGTACCAGCAAGTGTTTTTTTATGATTTTTGTTGTATTTATCTGAAAACACGGGACCCTACTTTTTGGGCACTTGAAAATAAATATTTATTATTATTATTATTATTATTATTATTATTATTATTATTATTATTATTATTATTATTATTATTATTATTATTATTATTATTATTATTATTATAATAACAGTTTTATAATAATAACAGGTATGGCATAACAGTTTTTGGTAAAAAACAGTTAGGGCGCAGGCGAGCTAGTGTAGGTTTACCATTTTGTTAGACCACCTGAGACTGGGTGGAAGAAACACGACGACGTCTCAATAATTGAGACGTCGTCGTGTTTCTTCCACCCAGTCTCAGGTGGTCTAACAAAATAGTTTTTGGTAATTGTTCCGCTTTCTGGAGAGCTAGAATTGACAGCATCCTTAAAGCAATCCTAAGGAGTGTCTCCTATAACATGCAAGTACCTGAGGACACCACCCTTTTCGACATTCTTCAACTGCCTGACTTTCACACCCTCTATGTTCATACAATTATTTTGCGACATTTCTGGAGCTCTGAATTCAAAACTTTAAGCTTATCGTCTCGTGCCCTCCGACACGTGCAGCCTTTCCAAATACCTCTTGCGCATACACGATACGGTGAAAGTACGCGAGCATATTACGTTCCAAAGCTTTTCTCACAGCTGCCGACCGAGCTTCTAGGCCTTACCTCGCTCCGTAAACTTAAGAAATCACTTAGAAGTATGAGTTTTTGATGATCTCTGTTTACTTTGTTTAGTGTTTCCCAGTTTGGGTTGCACTTGTGTAGCCTTGACGTCCTGGACAATCGCTCGTTGGACGCCGTGTACTGCAATTTCATTTTTCGCCTGACTATTTTTTTCTTTTTCTTTTCTCATCAGGCGCGACACTTCGGTCTTTGTGATTATCGTTATTTTTATATTAAGTTCTTTTAAACCTTATTTATGTACTTGCATCTGTATTTGAAGGTGTGATTCTGTGTGTTGCATGCACCCAATTGCTGACTCTGACCTTGGGACATTCTAGGGCGTGTGTATGTCAATCTGTCTTATTTCCTTTTTGTATACCGGGTAGCAAAGTTCAAAGTGTTAATTTTAGGGTAGCATCCCACAAGCCTTGTTTTGGCTTTGATGCGCCCGTCACGAAAACTATTGCTGTGCTCCATACAATAAATTTATTATTATTATTATTATTATTATTATTATTATTATTATTATTATACAAGTGTTGTGCCGTGGTGTTGAGGAAATTATTCCAGAGAACCGAAGGCCCCAATACTCTTCTTCCCAACCGACGACCAACGGTGCATCCAGTGGATTAAGGGAATTCCGAAGAAAGAAGTTCAAGTTACGAGCTCTTCGAAGGAATGTTGGTTTGTCAACTTTTTGTTTTATCCTTGTACTCATTTCAGAATTATCAGAGTGCCCCGAAGGATGATTGCTGCATAGTAAACAACTAAGCTATTTTCTGTAGTTTCAAGGAGGCATAGTAGGTATTTTTAAAACGAGTTGCCACTTCCAAAGTGTTTTGAAATATTTTGATGGTTTTAGCATGCGAGACAAAATTCCGAGTATTTGGCTTTGTCTGATAGTTTTGTAGCGTGAGCTACACTGGCCGAGGTTGAGCAGTTTCGCGTGGCTCGCATAATGAGCCGTGCTCCATGCTGCGCAACCACGAGGACCAGTGACGTCACACGGCGCACAGCTGGCGCGCCGGAGACGCCGCCGCCACGCGCTCCGCCGCCGCCGCGCGCGCCTCGCCGGTCTGCGCATGCGCAAGGAGCAGTGACGTCACACGGCGCACAGCTGGCGCGCCGTAGCCGCCGCCGCGCGCGCACCACCGCCACCGCGCGCGCCTCGCCGCTCTGCGCATTCCAGAGGAGTGACGTCATAGCCGCGGCAGACGCACTGGCGCCGCCGCGTGCCCAGCTGTCCGCCTCCGTTGCGCAGTAGCCAAGTCTGACGCTGCACCGGAGCCGCTTGACAGCGCCTCTCATTTTGTGCGCATAAGCTCACGCTACGTATATCCTGGCATAGCCGAACTAAGCCACCGCAATTTTTTTGCCATTCGACATCACCGACTATCATTTAGCAGCTCTGTTGTCCAAGGCTCCTACTCTGATCTACCTAACTGGATATTTCACCTCTTTGGCTGTGAAGATACTCAAAAGTGAATACTTCAGAGAACATTTGTTTTTTGAGAAGACACTTTCTCACGATGCAGTGGTTTGTCATCTGAGAGACGCTTTATATCGGGGGACTGCATCTTCCAACATAACTGGTCGGCAGTGTGGTGACGCACGCCGAATTTGTGAAAAGCTCATGTCGCCCCAGCACATCACTCAATTTTTGCGGTCACGTGATCAACGAAAAGTTGTTAAAGACGTTACACTAACTATGCTGCCAGAGTTCGAAGAGTTTGACACTTGCGCAACAGACACCACACCTCAAGCAGTGCTTGAAGGCCGACCTACGAAATAATTTTCCGGAATGTAGGAAAATTCTCCACGCCAACCCTTTCCATTTTCCCTCTCCACTCTCTCTTGACGGCGGTTGGACTCTTTTTGCTGCTGCATCTTGGGGCCTGATAAGCCCGAAAGCTTATCCCGACTCATCCAGCCCCAACAAAAGAGTTTCCCCTCCGTCAAGATAGCAGTGGGAGAGGGAAATGGGATGGTTGGCGAGGAGGATTTTTCTACTTGGCGGAAAACCTTCTTGCAGGTAGGGCTTTAAGCCCATCCTCACCTTGTCGACTAATATTCTTCTCAACAATACGTTGTGGGAACCACGTGTTCCCCGCATCTCTATCTAGGCCTAGCTGAGGCAGGCCGTGGGACGTCGCCATGTGGGGGCGCGTCCCGGATGCGAGGGCGAAGCCGTATTTCCTGGTGGGCGGCTTTCCCTCGTCCTTCTCGGGTGATTTGCCGAAGGCACACCCCTCGGGATCATGACTTGGACGCGTCCGCCCCTCCGGGGAGCCACCCGCATCCGACCCACCCTGGGCGCGTCCATTCCCGCAGGCTATATAACACGGCCTCTAATCCAACGGGCGGGGCTCTCGCTGGGGGAGGCTCTGCTCGACGGAGCCTTCCTATCTTTATCTGATCCTCCCCTCCGTGATACTGTCAATTGCGACAGCGCGGACTCCGACCGGCGATCCTGTCAAAAGAGGCAGCGCCTTCATCTCTACCATTGTTGGCCCTCAGGGCAAGCGTGTGACATTGCAGTCAATAAACACGTTATTATACGGACCCAAGGAACCTTCTGTGTTTCTCACTGGTACCCCCTAAAGGGGGAAAGCCACAACGTGTAAGGGGAAAAATGATGCCTTAGTGCAAAATGCAAGGTCTGCTCCAGCCAAAAAGCGACTGTCTGTGATCGCAAAAAGTTAGCGTTGTTAAAAAAAAAAAAAAAAACTGTGAGGAACCACGATATCTCTGCAGACATACTAAAACCCTAAACGGAGGTAAAAAGTGACAGAAGTGACGAAACGGAGGCAAAACGTTATAAAATGTGTCCGAAAGGGAGACATTTGGTCACGTTCATTTATGACATGATGGCGTTCCGACACGTAGTCGATCAATCCCATTTCGTATCGCACTTACTTGTTTCACTCTCTTAACCTACCTTTCCTAAATGAAACAAATGACCGCTTAAGGGGCACTAAATCACTTTTTGTGGTAGCCTATTTCTAGTCCTAACTCAACCTGTGGGCTCTAGGCATCCTAAACAAACCAAACATTACATTCATGCGTGGCCGATTTCTCTATTAAGATCGGTATCAAAAGATTGACACCAAATGGCACCCTCTGGTGTCTCTGATAGTTCCGTGGTAATCGATCTTTTCATACCGATTATAAAAGCTGTAATTCGATTAATTACGTCGACTTCCCGCATGGGTAAGTGACATTCGTACAATACTTCCAAGCGAAGGTAAAGGCCGCCCCGCAAACGCGTTTGCACTGCAAAGCGAAGCGCCCAACCGACTGTCGCTTTTCCGCTCGCTGGCCTAGCTACAGTGACGTCACGGAGTGGAGGTGTTGCCTCGAGCCGATGATGGTCACGTGACAGTAGAAAAGGCGCGCCCTACTCTGCTGTCTCCACGGGCGTTCAGCTTCCAGCACTCCTTCTGTGTTAGTTTCGATGTGGCGGAAACGTGACAATTCAACTCCGTCAGAGAATAGCGTGAAGCAGATTCTAGTTGTTTGAACAACCACTACCGCATCGTTTTGACGACGGGCAACGCATTTCTAACTGGAATGTGCCAGCTGAAGCGAATATTAAAAAAGTTGATTAGAGGATTTGAGGTAATTAATTTGCTAATTATCGATTATCACTCTCCACCTGACATCCGCTGCGCGGGGTAACATCATCCCGAAGAAACCAATTCTCTATTTTCAGTTTTTTTGTTTTTTTAATTTGACGTCTTAGAATAAGACATCTTCAAAACAATACTGCCCTTAGTTGTTGCAGGAACGGAGGCAGCGGTGATTAAAGCATGACGAAACGTTTCAAGCCTGGCGGGCTCGAAATGTTTCGCCGAGTTTTATTCCCTGCTGCTTCCATCCCTTCAAAAACTAAGGACAGTGTTGTTTTGGTTATATCACTCGCGAGAGCTTGCTTTATCAATCCAGGTAGGTCATCCTATGAAATAAATGTTTGTAGTGAATTACCGGCACATGAAAGTGCAACAGGTCACTGCTGTGATCTAGTTCACAAGGCGTGCGCGTCACCTTCGGGGAGCTCTCCGCAGATCAATAAGAACGTTTTTTTTTCCTTATTTTTTTCGACTGAACTATGGTTTTTAACTCTAGAGAAATAACGGAGCAATTCATCCCAAGAAGTCAAGCAAGCACATAATTATTTAATTTTTATATTACCAAGCACGCCGCTGATATCATGCGTACTAGAACACATGCCATTTGTCGCCCCAAGACAGGGTTATGACGGTTAATGAAAGTTTTCACTGGTCGTCTCAGTTTTAAGGACAGTTTTGATCCTGCAGTACATAAATATTGTCTAATCTGCATTCCCGTCTTTTTATTTCTAGAAAATGTTTGTCTAAGTGACCCACGAACAGATCATCGTTTCTTTTACAATACCGCATAAATAAGCAGAAGCAATTGCACACCCATTCTTTTTGGGGGAAAACACGGGTCGTGTTCGCATGTTATGTGTTATTTAATTCGACTTTTAAAATGCCGTTCGACTTCGTAAATTAATCACCGCTGTTAGATAGTCCGCTTGGTACGCGATGTTGCCTCCGAACGTTTTTACGCATTCGTGGTTTTTTTGTTGGGGTATCCACGCGCCTTGCTAAGAACTTTTTGAGTAGAACCCAGTCTTCAACTAAGGGCGGCATGTAAAATATAAGGCCCTCGAATATATGCTCGTACTACGGCAAATACTTCAAAATAAGTTCCTTTGAGAAAACCGGTCTCGAAGTAGGAATGGTTTTGCCGTTTTTATGCATTCGTCGCTCTTTTAAAATTGGGGCACACGCGCCTCGCCAGGAGACGTCTGAGATCGATCAAGTTCTCAACTGGTAAAGAAATATAAAATTTAAGGCCCTCGACTACAATCTGCTGTTACGGCTAGTCCTTTGAGATGAGTCATCTTTGAGAAAGCTTGTCTCGAAGTGGGCATGGTTCGACCGTTTTTACACATTCGTTCATCATTTCAAATTTGGGCACACGCGCCTTGTTCGGGAACTTGTTGAGATCGACCGAGTTCTTGACTGGTGACAAAATTTAAAATGTGAGGTCCTCGACTACAAGCTGCTGCTATGGCAAATTCTAAAATTTTCGAGAAAACTTGTTTCGAAATCGGCAGGGGTTGGCTGTTTTTAGGCATTGGTTCATAATTCCAAGCTTGCGCACTCGCGCATTGTCCTGGAACTTTTTGAGATCGACCGAGTTGTCAACTGGTGACGAAATATAAAATTTAAGGCCGCCGACTACAAGCCGGTGATATTGCAATGCCTTGTGCTTCAGCCCTCTTCGTGGAATGTGACATCAAGTCGGATATTTGACTTCTACACACTTTTCCCCAGATATATATGTATATATATTTTTTTTGCGGGTAATGTACTGGGCGATACGTATAATTAATTTATTTTACACGTTTTCCGTGCTTAAATAATATTTTGACGTGTGAATATTAAATTCACAAGAACAATCACCTTCCTTGTTACACGTTTATTCACCGCATTGTTCCCATTCCACGCAATAAAAATAGCTTAGTTATGATCTCACAACATTAATAATTAGCGAGAATATGTTAAAAATGTTTCCGACTAATTCAAAATTATCTTTATATAAAACTGCCGTGTTGTGTGCTAGTTTATTGATGACAGTAGCAGAATACTGGAAATTATCGTAAACGTCTGTCTAAACGAAGACTTATCCTCCTCATTCGGAAAATTGAAAAAAAGACTGAAAATAAAAATGTACCTAGCACATTATCGATTCTTCTGGTTTACTGCATTTGAATGGCAAATCTTGTATTCTGTTGTGTTTTGAAATTGTGTTCGTTTAAACTTCGGTGTTTTTTTTCAGAAATTTGCATGTGGTGCCTCCGAAATATGTTTTTTTTTCCTGCGGATGTAATAGACATAATAGAAGTCGGCGAATTTGCCATCCATTAGGACGGACTTTATTTATTATATATATCATTATAATGAGTTTCGTATACCCAATAATAAACTGTACACTTCGATTAAGTTAAGATAATTGCCGTAGTCGCAATACATCAAAAGGTTTAATCGAACGAGGAACCTGTTGTTTACACGTTGTTATAAAAATTTGGCCCAAGAATAACGGTATATCATAGAATATAGTAGTATCAAGGAAATTGTTCAAAGTGAAACTTTTTGCTGTTATTACCATATTTGTGTATTAAATACATGTGTTTCGATGGGAGCGTTGCCGTAACTCGCCAGGAGATGGCGCAATTATAGAATGGCACAGATTTCTGGGGATGGGGCTGACTCAAGCAAACATCGCTATAGAGGCAGATTTCCTTTGAGCCTGGGATTTAGGGACGACAAAAATACAAAGGATTTTCGAAAGGGAAGTTTAGAGAAGCTGAAATCACGGAAAACGTAATATTTGTGATACTATTTGGCTAGGTTACGCAAGCCACCTCCCGATCGAAAGACCACGGACTCCCAGCGTCCATCCATCCAGCGGTCAGCCACGCGTAATTTCGTTTTCACTCCTATTAGCCGCAATAGTATGTGGTGTTTTTACAACATATTCAAGCCCAAGAATGGGTGCCACCTTCTCCAGAGATCGAGTCATCGAGACCTCACGTAAATAGTGCATATATATATATATATATATATATATATATATATATATATATATATATGCATACACGTAGTGCCGGTATTGTTAGCAAATCCGACTTGTACTTCGAAGTTGTCGTTTGTCTAATGGTGTGCTGAAAAAATGGCCACGGTGGAAATGAAGAAGCTCGTTAAAGGGGCCGTGCAACGATTTTAACGTTGAACGAATCTGCAGCTTGTATCTTTTATATTGTTTATTTTGGCAAAATGAGAAAAAACGCGCCACCTTCCCCGAAATACTGCGATTACACCGAGTAAACGCGAAGGAAAAAAACCGCGACATTTGTCGATCTGCAGACGAATATGTGGCAGTTATGGCAGTCACGGTGTTCCGTCATTGAAACTATGAGTACACGGAAGTCAACAAAACCAGTACCCCTCCGCTGCTACAATCGCCGTCAGCCCCGTGGCAAACCCGTCTTTTGTCTCCATCGCTCGACGGGACCTTCGGCTACGCCAATCCTTGAAGAGTCGACAATCGCGGAGGTAGCACTGGGGGCCCTGTAAAAAGAACCCAGCGGGAGATCAGAAGGTACTGTGAGAGTCCAGGGGTATTCCGACCTTCCATTTGTTTCTTTTTCTGTTTTTATTAAAATTAGCGCACGCAAAAAAAAAAAAAAAAAGGTTTCGGGTTTTTTTTGTTGTTTTTTATTAGCTTCGAGAAGGGGGAGTGGCGCCAACTGACGGCTCTTCGACAAGACGTGGGATCTGGGATCACGTGACTGTTTCTGCGCTTGGTTAGTGGCATGTAGGTTGAAGCGGATCAGTCATAATTTATGTTTAATTCGTTATTTTGAACGAGAGTTTAGGGTTGGTTTTGACCTAATCTTTTCGTCGCACTGCTAGTCAAAATTAAACTCCAGCAGCATGTCAACAGTGGCGTCGCGGTCTACTCACCGCGAGGCCACTGTTAGCGCTACTGTTGACAAGCCAGTCGTGGTCGTGGCTTCGGAGGTTTGTCGAGTGACCGAACTGGTAAATTGTAAATTCCCGAACCCAGTTTTTTTTTTTCAGCTTGTTGGAAACAGACAGGGCAAACGGCTGACATTTAAATACCTACAAGCTATACGGGACTGAGTAGACTTGTTCAGTAGAAAGAAGAGTAAAAGAATCAGAATGAAATATGTGGAAAGAAAGAATGGAAGAGAAATCAGCTTTAGCAATGTACAGGTTACAAAAAGAGGACATAAGGAAGGAACAGGTAATTAATGGAGAAGCCTTTACTGTTTGAAGCGAGAACGAGAGTGTTAAAGACAAAAGCATATGGGACTAAATTAAAAATAAAACACACACACACACACATGTGTGCCGTATGCCATTGTGACAGGGAGACACTAGAAGAGGTGATGTTTAGATGCACGGGGCT
Source organism: Ixodes ricinus (assembly GCA_037355805.1). Lineage (NCBI taxonomy): Eukaryota > Metazoa > Arthropoda > Arachnida > Ixodida > Ixodidae > Ixodes > Ixodes ricinus. The sequence goes on from JAZHYW010070255.1 coordinate 115,423, forward strand.
TCGTCCTGCCCTCCCTGAAAGGGTGACGGATTTGACGGGAGCACTAGATTTTGCTGGCGGCGAGGATGGAAGAACGGAGTCATAAAATATTACAGCACAAACAGAACGTTTGAAGATTGACGGGGAAGGTCCAGGGAAGCGTGATAATATACAGAATTGGTGGGGTAGATGATTTAAAGAGAGACGAAGTTTATAGCAAAATTTAAAGCGGATTGATGTACATGCTTCTAACACACGCTAACGCCTGATCCAGAAAGGTTATAGCCAATCTCACCCATCCATTCATCCATCCTATGATAGAAGACAAATGCTTGCTGAAGTGCTCTGGTCGTCCTCATAATGCCTCGCAAGAGAAAGGAGCAGCCTGAGGAGGACATTTCCGAACAGAGGCGGCGGCCCACTGAGGTTAGCACGAACGTCGGCCAATGAGACGCCGGAAAAGAGAGAAGGGCGTTTGACTCAAAAGAGAGCAACGGTGGGCTCGTTCTGCTACGACCAAGGGCTGAGTGAGGGAACGAGGTTCGTCTCAATTTAATCAGCGGAATATGGCTTTTATAATAAAAATGTTGAAATGCTGTCGCATTTAGATGTAGCCTGCAGAAAAGCACCGCAAGGGGCTCGACATCGCTGCTGACGCCATGACGAAAACGCACTTGTCCATTCAGGTGCTGCTCCTCTCCGCTACCATCCCACCGAAGTATGCAGTGGATTGCCCGACCGAAGCCCGTGGTCCCGGTGACGACGCACATCATCTGTTCAAGGAGGATGACACCGCATCAACGCCGCACTCGCTCACCCTGCTAAGTCCAGCCAGTTTCACCAACTTCGCCTGGCAACCAGGAACATCGACTGGGGAGTGTCTACTGAAGCCGCTTCAAAGGCCCGGCCAGTTGGGGCTCGACATCGCTGCTGACGCCATGACGAAAACGCGCTTGTTCATTCAGATTGGTTACCTCAAAAATGCCAAATGTTTCCGCAGTAATGATTTGTGCCTGCTTTTAGTGTCGAGCCCCTACACTATGTGTGGAAATAGTTCATGGTAGTATTTTTGTTACCAGTGTTTTCACTGCTCATATGTATCTTTGGTCTCTCGACTAGTGTTAGTTTTGTCGGGAGACGTGGAATCTAACCCGGGCCAAGTGACTGTCAATGAGCATCTAGAAACCATTCTTGCAACGGTTCAAAGAATTGAGGCTTCACAGTCTGAGATTTTGGCAAAAGTCTAGAAAACGTACAGAAGGCAAGTGACGCAACTGTTCAGCAACTCTCCAGGTTATCTGCGGTAGAAACAAGTCTCGATTCGACGAGCGCTACATCTGGGATTCCACCCGTCCTTAACATGTCCGTCGAGCTATCCACTATACAGAACCAGTGCGAAGATAACGAAAACCGGCTTCGGAGATTGAATCTGTTATTTTTTGGCTGCCAGAATGACCAAGTGTAAATATGGAGCCAATCGGAAAGAAACATTGTCAACTTCTGCACAAACAATCTAGGCGTTCAGCTGGATACGTCTAATCTAGAAAGATCGCACCGCTTAGGGAACTTTTAACCGGATAAAAATAGACCAATTATCGCCAGTTTTACCCGATTCTAAGCCAAGGAGAGCATCGACTGCCGGGTTCAAACTGAAAGCTACCACTTCGGCTGTTCGTGAGGATTTGCCTGAGTCAGTACGCTTTGCCCGCAGTAAGCTTTATGAGTACGGAAAGAGTCTTAACATGCCGTTTAAAGCTCGTTTTAACAAATTGCACATCAATAACAAAAGTTTCGTCTTTAACTTGGAGTGTAAGTCTCTAGTAGAGCTCGCATAACTATCTACACTCTAAAAAAGCCTGTGCTTCTACTTTCCCGCGCAACACTCGGAAAGCCCATCAACGCAACTTACAGAGGAAGCTCAGCGAATGACGATGCCGAAACATATGTTTAGACCAAAAAAACGCAGTCTGAGTTGTGACATTAACCAATGCAAAACGCCACGCTTGCATTGCTTAATGTCACAACTCAAACTGCGTTTTTTTGTCTAAACATATGTTTCGGCATCGTCATTCGCATAGCTGTCTCCGTAATTTGCGTTGATGGGCTCTCCGAGTGTTGTGCGGGAAAGTAGACGCACGGGCTTTTTTAGAGCGTACATCTAAAAAAAAGCATTGTCATCTTCCCCTCATGCCGTAACGCGCGATAAAAATAATACATTTTCTGTCTTTTTCACAAATATTCGCAGCATCATACCAAAACGAGACGAGCTGCATAGTGTTCTTGAGGACAATTCGTCTGAAACTTGGTCAAAACCTGATATTGAAGATAAAGAACTTTTCCCTGTACAACCAGCCTACAACATTTTCCTGCACGACCGGTCCAGCCGGAGAGGCGGCGGTGTGCTAATTGCAATAAAAAGGCATATTTCTTCTTTTAACATTTTGTTTAATAAACCATGGCTTAGAATTTATGTGTATATGCATTTGTACACCATGTAGAAAAGTCATTCTTGGTGTATGTTATAGGCCACCCGATTATGCTTCATCCTTTCATACTGAACTGTGCTCCGTCCTTCTGGACGTACAAAATCGTTTCCCGAAAACTGACATGCTTCTTTTTGGCGATTTTAATTTTTCTTCCATAGACTGGTCTAATCTATCACCTGGAGGCTCCGCCGCATCAATATTGTTCTTATATATGTGCCTCACTTTAAACTTCACGTGGTTAGTTGATATACCAACGCGTTCAGACTACGTTATCGACTTGATTTTAACTACGTCATCAGGTCAAAGCTATTCACTACTGCGATGGGATCAGGGATCACAAAGTTCTGCACATCGACTTGTCACTCTCCGTTCTCATGAAGCATTCCATTTCCAAAATCATTCATGACTATAACAAGGCTGACTACGCATCAATTAACCGTGAGTTGACAATTTTCGACGACCATTTCCTTTCTATTTTTTATTGTAGATCGTTGGAAAAAAACTGGGCGTTATTCAAAAATAAAATGAATAATCTTGTTCACATGCTTGTTCCAATCATTTGTATACGCACTGATGCAACACACCCATGGTTTACAAAAACTTTGCTGCCATTAGGAAAGAGGAAGAAAAGACTTTTCGCAAAAGCGAAACGTACGAACACTCCCCAAGCTAGTGATGCGTATAATTCTGCCCTAATACCAGTAACCTCAGACTATCTAAAAAAAGTTTTTTTTCCTCGACTTACCTAACATACTTTGTAGTAACCGAAGGATGTTTTGTAACTTGGTCTTGCCAAAAAGTAGCAACCCTATCATCCATCTTACAAACACCGATGGTGACCCCATCCTGAGAGTGACTGCCCTAGAGTTTTTAATGATTACTTTTATTCAATTTTTACAAACGAGTGTTTGGACAGCGTTCCCATCCTTCCCGATGAACCCTACGTGCCCATGCTTCATATCACTGTTAACTCTGCCGGAATAAAAAAATCTCATTCATAAACTAAAACTGATATCATCTGCTGGTCCCGATAACATCAACTTTAAAATCTTAAAATATACTAATAAAATTTCTAGCGAGTTTCTAAAACTGATATTTACACAATCACTATCAGAATGCTGCCTTCCCTCCGAATGGAAGATAGGCAGGGTCATCCCAGTTTTTAAGCAGGGTAGTCGATCTCCGGTGTCTAATTATTGCCCAATATCTTTAACCTCTATCCCTTGCATACTACTAGAGCGTATTCTTTACTCCCACATCATGATTCACCTAACAAGTAATTCTTTTTTCTTTAAGCAGGAGCACGGATTTCAAAATGGACTTTCCCTTTAGACTCAGCTTTCTGATTTATTCATGACCTGCGCACTAACCTTGAATGTTTTACTCAGACTGGCGCCGTTTTTCTTGATTTCTCAAAAACATTTGACCGTGTCCCTCATCAACGCCTGCTCTCTAAGTGGTCATCTCTTCGTCTTGACCCACTCACATTTGCATGGATACGTGACTTTCTCTCGTCCCGCGTGCAGCTAACGTCCATTAATGACCAAGAATCTTCCCTAACCAACGTGTCTTCTGGTGTTTCGCAGGGGTCCGTTTTAGGACCTCTATTGTTTTTTAATATATATATATATATCCTCCATAGCGTTATTTCCTCTAAAAATGTATTTTTTGCAGTTGACTGCGTCGTCTATAACAAAGTAGCAAGTGTGCAAGATAACATCTAACTTCAAAGTGACCTAATTAAAATTACCAAATGGTGCAATGACTGGTTGATGTCGCTAAACAAATCTAGATGCAAACTAATTTGCTTCACTAGAAAAAATTTGTACTGTCCTACCAATACTACCTGGACTCCGATTTATTTGAGATTGTTACTATGTATAAATATCTTGGTGTAAGACTAACACCACACCTCTCCTGGAATAATCACATAGAAGCCATCCCCGCTGACTCATCAAGAGCCCTTGGACTAATAAGACATAAGTTACATAACCAACGATCTGCACCTCCCTTGTTCGCAAGCTGGCGTACGACACGTACGTCAGATCTAAATTAGAATATGCCGCTACCATCTGGAATCCTCATCAAATTTACCTAATTAACAATCTTGAAGCAGTTCAAAACAGGGCTGTCCGTTTTATCTTGTCTACCTATGATCCTTCGTTTAGTGTTTCTGCCTTGAAAAGCCAACTAACCATGTCCTCGTTGTAGCTCCGCAGGAAAGTCTCTCAGCTCTGCCTTCTTCATAAAACCTACTACCACATTTCATACCTTAAAAATGAATTGCTATCACCCCCGAGCGAACATCTTTGCGCCTTAACAACACATGTGCCATGAAACGTATTTCAGGCTCTGCGAACACATTTATTCGATCATTCATTCCTCTGGCCATCAGCGATTGGAACAACCTTCCATCATCCATAGTCTCTGGACCCGAATTTTTTTTATCTTGCATTAAACTTCATTTTTCGTCTTACTAGTTCTATTATTTGTGTAATTCTGAGCAGTCCTGAGTGTGTTAAGTTTTTAGTTTCCTTTTGTGTTTTTCATGCGTTTGCGTTTGTTTATTGTATAAATCTTAAATATCCCCCCCCCCCTTATGTAATGCCCTTCACGAGCCCTTAAATGTAAATAAATGGAATGAAATGAGAAGCAGCCCGTTTCTTTTCATAGCTTGCTCGTGCGGCTTTGAGGCTACTGTGCTTCGTGAAAGCTAATCAAATGTCGAAATGCACGCACGCGCGGCATCACCATGGCATTACCTTCTACGGTAACTTTTCGGGCTCGATAGTGACGTGATGTTCGGCAAAGGAAGTGTTTGTCCGACATCGCGTAACTAGCGTAGCTGCCTATGCATGTTCTAGCTCAATTCATGCTTACGTTGGTACCACCGCCACCACGGTATAAAAGGAACGCACTCGAAAAATAAAGTGTACGTTCCATATGATGCGAGGCTAATCCAAACTGTATTTATTTCAGCTGTACGTAAAAAAAGCAGCAAAAAACACATGGCAAATTGCTGGGCAATTGTGTTGCACGTGACACGTGTAGCGCTTACGATCTCGGCGCTCTTCATCGGTCAGTTTAGCGACTGGCTTAACAGGTGGCATGCGCACTAGACAGCAATTACTGGAACCGAGATACCGGCGCTAACCCGGATTTTGAAAATGTGTGACAAAATGCAAACGTTTTTTTTTTTTTTTTTTTACTGCTGAGTGTCAAGTCTCGCGGCCACGCTTTTACACAGGCTTGACTTTTTGGGCTTCCCTAAATGTCGAACATCTCTACCAAAGAACGTTTCACGTTATTAGAATAGACGAGTGTGTCACTGCGATCAGAGCGTCCGCCACCGCCGTGCAACACTCCGAAAATGACGAGGGGACATGGAAGAGACAAGACTGGCCTTTTAACCGGAAAGTTTAAGTCAATGTTCAAACTATGCATGCCAAGAGGGTCCTGAAATAAGGGTAATGGCGCAGTCTAGCTGTGGACGATCATACTTATAAACCCCGAGACAAGGGAACGACCGAAGAGAAAGAAAGGGACAGCACTACGACATCGTTGAGACGCTCTGTGTTGTTCCCTTTTTCTTTCTCTTTGTTTGTTCCCTTCATCCCAGTAGTTACCTGACCGGTGGACAGATGTGGCTTCGTTTTGAATGGTTTCGGTTTCAGCGGGATCGCGGCTGTGTTTTTTTGTGTTACGTCGTTTTCGCTTAGTTTGGTAATATAACTGTACCCCGTGTGGTACAGATCCAATCGATGCAGGGGTAATGTGCCACCTTGAGAACTACGACGTAGCTACGAGTTTATATTCTGCACGTTTTTAAGAACACCTTCATCTAATCATGTTTTTCGTTCGGCCAGGTTCGGCGGCGAAACGACTGAATTGGTGCCGGGGGAGGATTACGGGTATCTACGGCCGTACTGGAAGCACCCACTGACACTAGGTTCCATAAAAAAATAATAATAAATATTGAAGAGATTAATGCATGGAGGCACAGTGAAAAAGCAGGCCGACGGCCTGACTACCAATGTGCTGAATTGCAGAGAACAGATGAACTCGCAAGTTTAGTTATCACTATTCGGTTTACGAGGACATCAACGTTTTGTGGAAATTGCCGACCGGGAAACCCCTGTAATGACGCATGGAATGCAAAGAGGAAGCGATATTGTCTTGATCGGTTTCTTTAACGAAATTAAGTACTCGAGAGATGTTTTGATGGTCCATCCTAGGCCGAATAGGAAATGTTTTCAACCACCAGCCCTTCAAAAGTATTATTCATTGACAGCATTTCACAATGTTGATCTTAGGAAACTATTCGTTACACGGACATTTCCTTACAACGTATTGAGAATATGAGATAAGGAACAAACCTGTCAAATGAAGTCTGACATCTGTCTTTAGTATAATTTGCGACATAAAATTAAATGCCGCAAGAGAATCGACCTCCAGCAAGCTTGGCTCAAGGCAAATTCCAGGCACCACTTCATAAATTCGGGTAAACAGACAGACGTCTTTTTTCGGCGTCACTTGTTGCGTGCCTCGGGCGCTTTTGTCAGGCACTCACAAGCTGTTTTTGACACGTTTTGCACCCGGGGAGCCAAACCCTTTGTGTCTATATAAATTAATCAAATTGGATATCACAAGAAAATTGAATGACTGCAGGCATAAGACCGAGCGCAATGTATAGTTTCTTATAACTTTCATAAATAAGCAGATCAAGCGAATGCTCCTACCACAAAAATGATTCCCCCATATAATCAGAAGCAAGTGTTCTGCATTTGTCATGAAGGCAGAGCACGATGCTTTCAAGAAACACATAGTGACTCCTTGCGTTGGCTATATTTGCCTTCTTCTTTAAGATCATAAAGGCGTCATCATAAATTTACCTTGCGCTTGTTAGTGCGCCACTACCACTTAAGCGAATTTGCGCTGTCCGAAATAATTGGCCTCTTAACCCTCGTGTAACTTAGAGTCATCGACATACTGAAATGGCGCCAGTGCTAACGCCGATTCCTTTCCTCACACGAATTCGGTACGCCGACGGTGCAAATAGTCCAAACGTGTTGTAAAATCAAGTGCAGGAGTTATGCACATAATGATGGCATGCAGTTAGGTAGTGCGAATAAGTATCAGACGACACTTCACAAAACAAGACAAAAATCGCGGTAAAACGTGACGAAAAACACGGATACAACACACGACGCCTTGCGTGAAGGGAGAGAGAGGAGCGACGAGTTGACTCCAGTGTTGTACGGAACGGCGTTCTAAAGAACGGCGTTCCTGGAACGCGTTCCTTTCAGGAGGAACGAAAGAACGCCGCCGTTCTATTTTTCATTGGCGGGACTGGAACGGGAACTCGTTACATTTTTACGGGAACGGAAGAAGGAACGGCGTTCCTTTTGCTTTGTCCAGTGGGGTAATTTTATTTTACTTCTAAGAGGGCAATTCTAAATAAGTATAAAAATAATATATTTACGGACAGCAGGATTTTAAATTTTTTGTTACTTAGGGTTAATTTTGTGGGGTCCTCGCTTGGTAACAGTAGGGTGCAGGAGGGCTAGTGGGCATTGATTCTCTTTTCAGTGCCCGAGACTGCGGTACAGAAATCAAAACATTTAGTCGAAGGAAAAGGCAGAAAAGGGATGTCTCAAACTCAGCTACTTTCTTTGCTTCCACAAACCTCATACACCCAGAAATCTAAGGCCGACTACCACCATCACTGAACTTCTAAAACAAACAAACAAACAAACAAAGAAACAAACTATTTACATTAAAAGAACAGATTACCAGACAACAAATGCACCCTTGCATCCCAAACATTGGCCAGATGCACAAAAATTAACCTTCATTCCCTCTCCTCTCCTCCCACCTTCAAACTGAACAATGAATCCGACCTTCACGAAAAAGGACTGGTAGTTTTCAAAAGCCCTACACTCTTTTCCACTTGCTTGTCTTATGGACAGCAACATCGAGAAGCAACTGTTGTTCAGTTCGAACACAGGACATTGTTAGATTGAAACGTGTAAGGTTGTTGTAAAACGCTTGTGCAATGTAGGGTAACAGTACATTTGGCTTGTCTGCATAGCCTACCACAAACATGAATAAGGCAAAACGCTGAGATTTTTAAAAGTGAATATAACAACGAATGAAACCTTGCTTCCGCTTGTTGTCCTTCAGCTTGTTGTCCTTCATCTTTATGTCCTTCCATCACGGCATTCAAATTCGTATGTTGCCATTTGATGAGATAGATAAAAAAATTAAACTTTGTTTGATCTAACTAAATATGGTAATTAGCTAAATACAAATGTAATTTATATGTAACGATACGTTCCATTTTTTTCAACTGTAAAGGGAACGAGTTCCTTTCTCACAGATGGAACTTGTAACGGGAACGCGTTCCAAAAATCAAAAGGAACGAGGAACGAGCTTCCGTTCCTCTTTTGAGGAACGTGTACAACACTGGTTGACGCCACCTTATTGCGGCCGCGTCCCGTGATTTCAAGATGGCAGCGCCCATGCGACGGAACGTAAAAAAGGTCTATAAATATAAATAAAAAAAATGCACCTAAAAAAAAGAATTGTGCGAACCTTTTTTGTTTATCAAAGCAGCCGGTCACTCATGAGTGATGGTAAACAAGTCGTGGTGAGCGAGGGACGAGCGCTTTGCTAGGCCTTGCCTGTTGAGTACGGCCGCTCAAGTCGGTGGAATTGTTGTGGTCGTTTCCTGAATCCGTGGATCGAGCGGCCGTCAGCGAGCATTGTAGCACGTATTTCAAACACGTATTTCTTTTTTTTTTTTTTTGTTGCTTAAAGTCGGGACGCGTTGGTCTCCACGGCGAAGTATCCGAGCGAAGTTGGCAGCCATCGTAACCTACGCAAAAATTATGATCATTTCGCTTCGCGTATTCGGATTTGTTCTTAGGTCTCGTCGTACGCCCGTTTTGCGTAATAGCAAAAACCAAATATACTTGGCGAACAGCCTCTGCTGCTACGTGTTATAGATCACACAGCCAAAGCAAAGCAAAGCGGAAGAAATAGATGACCCCGTCGCGTGATCAGTCGCGATCGAGCGATCACAGCGCTCCAAACGGTCATTGGCCCTCTCGGAGCTGATAGGTGACGCCAAATACGATATAGTTGTGACACAGACTAATTCTCGCAGCTAATTGGCCAACGAGCAGAAATCGTTGCACCGCCCCTTTAACCTTTGGCGTGAAAAATAAGAAAATAGAGGTAGGAGTGTGAGGTGGGTCCCACGGCGAGCTGCGGTACTCGGAGGGTATAGGTGGTAAGTTTAACGAATGACGCACTATTGGAGGCCTTTCGTTTCATAAATCTGTTCCGGTTTGCTCTGCTCCGGTTTGCATGGTCGTCGCCTTTGTGTTTCCGATTGTTAGCTCTTTCGTCACCGATACGTCGTCATTGGCGGACTCTAGTCCCGGACTATACACGTTTAAAAGTTGAAATGTTACGCGGTGCGGACTATACGAGGATTTCTTTTTTATCCAGTTCGTTCGTTATGACGAGACGTAACGGATTTTGTGAATACAGAGCTTGTTAATAATGGTGTATGCTTTCATACACGATTTTTTGCGAGCTAATAAAGCATTCACTTGTCAAAATGCGTTATTAATTTTTTTTTCGGTGTGCGTTAGGCAGTAGGTGCGGAGTATGGATGTACTTACCAAGTGCAGACGATCTAAAAAAGAAAAAGCTTGTTTTTTTAATTTGAAATTAGCCCTTTTTTAAACTAACGTACCGGGGGCGGAAAAAAGTCAAGAAAATGCGTTACTTCACGTTGCAAGTGTCGAATGAACGATTACGGCTTAATGGCACGTGTTCCGGATTGCCAGGTGTTTTGTTGCTCGTCCCTCTACGGACGTCGCATGTTATGACCGCGAATGGACGGAAGTCGTCCGCGTAGAACTTGTTTTATTCGCGGTCGTCTTGAATCCTCCGCGTGAGCAGTATCCTTCTAGCGAGTGAGTTTGGTTCTTCGCCAGAGCTCATGCCGTCCTTACAAAGACGGCGTGAGAACGACGAAAGAATTGAAGTCGCCCAACAGGACCTCCGAACATAGTGGTTGTCGAACTATGTCTTCTCTTCTTGCGTGAATTACGCCCGTTGCTTGGACGAACACAGATGTGTCTCCGGATTCTCTTTCACGTCTTATCGAGCCCAACTATGTTAACGACTGAGAGTCTATCTATAAACACAATTAGGTGTTTTTTTATATATGATTGCGGGTGCGCATCCGCTGGAAACGATGCTTAAGAAATGGTAAAAGTTAGAGCCTTCTAAAAATATGCGGCTAAAAGTAGACAATACAGCAACTTGACGCACGTACCTGCATGCCTCTGTTGATATGTAGAGAAAAAAGCCGCCACCTGTTGAATTAGAAAAAGTATATTTATCAATTTTGTAGGTCATTGAAGAACCACACAGAAGTGGGCGTTTGTACAAACAAGAAGCAATATAGTGGTGAAAGACATTACAGTATAAAGACGGCATTAAAAACAAACCAATAAAAGATAAATAGGGCATAAAAAAACGAAAAAAGAAATTAAAACCTGCAGGAAGATAGTTATGCTAATGCATGGAAATGAGAGTCTCGGCAAAAGACTGCGCTTATGTACTATTTACGATTGTTTCCGGTAACTTATTACATTAATCAATAACGCTGGGTAAGAAGGAATATTCAAATGTTATTTTTGGATGAATACGGCCTGATTGTCACGTTATCGTTAGATCGCTTGAGGTATTTTTCTTGCGCTATATTTACTTGTTTTTGGTACAGTGCGTACAAAAACTTGAGGCTAGCAATTTTTCTTCGATCTTCTAGGGAGTTCAAACATTGCGTTCGCAAGCATAGCGGTAACGCTAGCCCTCCATGAGTAATTAGAATAGATGAACCTCACTGCGAGCCTTTGAACTCTTTCAAGCTTATTGGCAAGGTAATCATGATACGGACTCCAGATAATACTGGCATATTCCAACACTGGTCTGACCAGTGCCTTGTACGCTGACAGTTTTGTTGCAGGGGTAGATTTTCTTCTTTTTTAAATTTTCTTCTTAAGTAGCTTAATTTCTTAAATGCATTACTGCGTATGTTTGTGACATGTGTCTCCCACTTAAGGTTACTTGTAATTGGAACTCCCAGGTACTTTATTTATTTACTTTATTAATAGTATTATGATCTAACATGTCTGAGAAGTTGGGTTGTGCGAATAGTGTTCGAATCGAATGGCGCAGAGTCATCCCTAGCTTCTGCACTCTTGAAGAAACCGGCCGACTTGGCTTCCCTTGCACTGTCAAGGTTATGAATGACGCAGAGCTATTCGATTCGAACCACTAATCGCACAACGCTAATGAGAAGTGAAGCGGGCTTTTCTTGTTGGTGATAGGGATAACAGCAGTTTTGTAGCGATAAATTTTCATACCCATCAGTTTTTCAATGATTTGCTCATAATTATCTGACTCTCAGGTCCCGGAATGGTTGTATATATGACGCAATCGTCGGCGAAGAGTCTCAGCTTTACAGTTGGATCAACACAAGCCGGCAAATAACTTACACAAATAAAAAAAAATAGCAGCGGTCCAAGCACTGTCATTCTGGCACTCCGGAAGACACATCCGGCAAACCAGAGGTAGTACTACAATTCAGTACAACATACTGTTTGCGTTTGACAAGGTAGCCATAAAAACTATAAATGCCGAGCTGGATTGGGCGCCCGTGTGAATATATAGGCGAGTGTTCCGGCGGCACTGAAATGTTTCGGTGCTTTTTGGGCTTTCGGCGCTTTTTGGGCTCAGAACGGCATACCCTCTTTTACACTCGTTTCGAGCGCAGTCGACCCTACGATCCTGTGAGGCCGATCAAGCAGCACCGAAAGGGGATCGTCACGGCGCTCCTCGTCGTCTTGGTTCGTTTCTATACCTAGCCAAACCAATCGCACACAAAGAATGGCGAAGGACCACGCGTCGCATTCACTATGCGCGATTGGTTTGGTCGATATCAAACGCGCAATAGACGACGATCGCCGCCGTGACAGTGCACTTTTGGCACTGCTGGAGTGGCTCCATCGAACCGTAGCGCTCTGCGCTCTGACTGAGTGTGAAACGGGTTCAATGACGAAGGGGGCGCTATACCTACATATCCGCTCCTGCCAGCCATTCCCTCACCAAGCACAATGAAAAGTTCAATTTTTTTTTGTCAAACCTTCTCAGTTTATTTTTTTAATTTTAGGATGATGCCGTGGTAATCTGTAAAATAAATTCTCGTGGGTATACTTACGGTGGGTTATCGTACGCTTTCTGAAGGCGAGTTTGAAGCGTTCTGGTTGTCGAAATGCCGGTAAGACACGCATTGCTGGTTTGGTTTTCAATTCCCACCCCTGCCCGTTTGGATCTAGACGAGCATCGTATAACGGCGTGCGGTCGCTTGTTACTGCTGCGTGGTGCACGTTCAAGACCCCAGGCTAGCGGTTGTACCGCACTGGCTAAATTGCCCATCTACACCTAAGACACCAGACGCTCACTGAGCCAGACTAACTTCCGGCTGTATATAAACATACACACAAAACACAAATCTGGTTTGGTTGGCGCGGGGCATAGGGTCGACGCGAGCAAACAAATATGGGAAGTACCTGGACAGCTCGTCAACGGCCACTATTGCCCCACCACAGCCAGCAAGATATTGTGTCTCGCAATTATAAGCGCAGAGTGGGTTCTTTAGACTCATGTTTTTCCCCGTTCGCGCAGGACGCACCAAAAACTATACGATCTTCTTTAGGGGGCCCACTCCCGCCGTTCAAATAAAATTTGATTTCGCTATACACTGTGCCTCGCAATCGAGGTGCGGAGAGACTGCATACTACCCTTGCACGCCGTATGAGAGTCAAAGAAAGGTGCGTATGCGCCTTTATCTGCGCAAATTCATTAAAAGCCAGCCTAAGTGGCGTTATGACTGCCACAAGCACTGTAACTGCCGTGGCAGCGAATACACGGAGACCGCACTTATGGCAGGGTAAATATTGACATCGGATAAAAGTTTTAAGAAGCAGTAACTTTGCGTCTTCATGGTATCGTAGCCACATACAACTCGGAAACACGTTCACATCTCCGAGTATAAAAAATATCGTAGCACAGTATCAGCTAGAACTGTTACTGTCTTGGTCCAACACAAATTTCGGCGCGTCTATAAAATTCTTGAAATATTTACTGTAAACTTTGAGACTTGGGCTCGAGGATCGGGCGTGGAGGCGTGCTGGAAAGTGTAGTATATGCAGATATACGCATAAGAAAATTGCTTCAATCGTAACACCAAAGACGGAACAAACTGTCTACTATTTTATTGAGACAGCATACGTAAAGAAGAAACAAAATGAGCGGCGAGGGACTCTCCTGTAGCTCAGTCTATTCAAGCAACGTCATACTGCAGCGTTTACAAATCCACAGCCCAGCGCATGCAATTTCGGCAGCCTAAAACATTCGTGTGCTCGTCGCTCTGGAAAGCGAAGTAAGCACGCGCCATACGCTAGGAGCCCTGAAAGTGGCACGAGCAAGAAACCCTTAATGAGATGGGGCTATATTTTGCTGCATTTCAGAAGTAACTACTACGCGTGCATATGGCTTGGATCGGCGATCAAGCTACGCGAGAGCACATGGCTTGATTGCAACATCCGTCGTGTGAATCCGCAGACCGCCGTTAATGCGTGCCCGCTTCCCAAACTCTCAACGCGAGAAAAGAAAATAGCAAAACTATATTAAAAGAAGAATGGATCTGCCGCTATGGTTAGTACGTATGTGTACGAGAGGATATGCCTTCGTGGTAAGATTGCATGGAGTTGCGCGCTTCATATGCCTCTCTATCTTAATCGGGTGTGTAATCTTGTGGTGCTGCTGCTTCGCCTCCCCATCTGTCTCGGTTGAGAACTGGTGGTTTTGAGCTGCCGAGTTCCGGCGAAGTTGGAGGCATCCCAAGTTATCGCCGTGTGCTCAGGTTCCACGGCGCATACATAGCACTGCTGGCTGTGTTTCTCTTTCGCCGACCCTCCGCCGTACGGAGCGTTTCGGTTACGAAACCAATCGACAATATTTCCTTGATTTCACCTTGACGGCACGTTCTGTTCAGGTGTTCGTCGCTTGGAGCGTCATGAAAGTTGCGCAATACATCGCAGCTTCCCCACGCCGCAGACTACACAGACCCCTCTGGATACTACGCCGCAGCCGCAGATCTATATCGAGGTGCGCCCGTTGCTGCGTTGTTCCCCTGTAGAATAACGCTTTCCTTTCTCTTGCTCCGGGCTGGAACGATCTTTTGTGCCTTAGTGTTTGAAATCAAAATAGAATCATTCTATTTTTTTTGAGGGGGAAGGAAAAGGGGGGGGTGTTGTTTTGTTGAGGGGGGGGGGGGGGCTTGACGCGTCAAGAGCAGGTCATTTCAGTAGCCGTCTGGTAAAATTAAAAACTTGCTTTGAAAGAAACGTTTCGTGTTTCAGAGTTCTTGACTGCGAGGGGAGGCATGTCCTGTTGCAGAACCTCCTTTGAGTACCTCAAGGACTGACAGCTGCTAACGGGCCTAAACTTTACACGCCAGTCTGAAGTTAGATGCAACAGCCGTTGCCGTAAGCTGCAACGCATCCTTCCGGAATATCTATATAATTAAGCTTAACGCATCCTTCCGGAATATCTATATAATTAAGTAGAGACGATGTGAAAATCGTTAGAGTAATATTAATAGTAATAACTAATCTCAATTTAATGTTTCCCAAAGCAAGCCACACGGGTCTTTAGTTCGGCGCGAACAAGTAAAGAAAAAATACAACTAAGAAACAGACCACCAAGAGGATGGAGTAGCATAAGCACAAAAGATGGGCAGGCTTTACGAAACGTACACCACATAGTTGCAATCAAACTTTTTAACTCTCTGCGCAGTATTGAATGCTAATTGAACATGTTTAAACTGGATGATCACTGCACTCTAAAAAAGTCCGTGTGTCTACTTTCCTGCACAACGCTCGGAGAGCCGTTCACCGCAACTTACGGAGGCAGCTCAGCGAATGACGATGCCGAAACATATGTTTAGACCAAAAAAAACGCAGTCTGAGTTGTGACATTAAGTAATGCATAACCTCACGCTTGCATTGCTTAATGTCACAACTCAGACTGCGTTTTTGGGGCTAAACATATGTTTCGGCATCGTCATTCGCTGAGCTGCCTCCGTACGTTGCGGTGAACGGCTCTCCGAGTGTTGTGCAGGAAAGTAGACACACGGACTTTTTTAGAGTCTTGAGGTGTATTCTAGCTGAGACCTAACTAACGAACAGAACATCCAACTGGTTTTTAAACTCGATCGTTATGCGGGATCCGCAGAGTCGAGGGAGCCAAGAGTCGAGTTTACGTCCGCAGAGTCGAGTTTACGTGACTGTAGAATCTCAGAATCAACCAGACATAACCCAGAGATATCCCTGACTTCATTCACTCCTGACAATGGCTCAGTATCGAAGCTATACACGTAAAATGCATTTGAAGTCTTATGAGGCAATGTAATTACTTTGGTTTTCGAAGGGCTCAAGCGGAGGTCCTTTTCAGAGCATCACTTTTTTAAAAAGGAACATGAGTCTTCCTGGAGTGTAGTGGAACCTTTGAGTGTCCCTATTTTGTAAGAAAAATAATATATATGTATACAAGTATTTATGTCGTCGGTGTATTGCAAAAATTAAAAATTTTAAATGACACCAGAGACGTCGCTTCAGATATAGCGAAAAGCAGGACACTGATTTCTGAGGGACACCAGGGCCCGTTTGCTCGAAGCGCTAACCGCGGCTAAAGTTAGCCGCAGCACCTTGGAGAGGGATTTTGAAATCGCGTGAATGGCTCGGTAGGGATGCGGGGAAACATGGCGGTGCCCCGGTAAATGAGCGCAGCTCGCTTTAAAACTAATATGTCGCTGTAGCTGCAATATCGGGCGCGTTAGTCAGCTACGAATGGTGCAGGAGGTTTTCGCTTTGCCTTACCCCACTTAAATCGCAAAGCATGAGCAATGACCTCGCCGCATTTTTTCGAAAGTCTTTCGATTCTGGCCATTCCTAAGCCTAAATGAACGTGATAATTGTCCGCATGGCAACGTCTTTGGAAAGTGGATTGCCTTGCCTCAATCGGCCGGGTAGTGATAGCACACAAAAGCAGACAGCGTCCCATTCAACGATGTAGAGTGGCTTAGAGTGATAAACCGGAAGTTCGGAAGTGGCACCCCCGGTTGCCGCCATGTTGTACGCAAAAGTGACCACTCGTCACGTGACCTCACAAGAGCCGTGACGTCATCGGTAAGATGGCAGCGCCCAGAGCTGGCGGATGCAAGTTTGTTCGGTGTGCGGTAGCCGTGATGTGCAACTGCTTTCCGGAGACTTCGGACTTTTTCGTGCTCGCTGACGCAAGTATAATGTGAAAACATGAAGGAATGAGACTTTATACCCTTTTTGCGCAAGATCGCTCTTGATCATCTGGATATTAACGCTTGTGAGATAGCATCAGCCGTATCGCCGTACAAGTGCTCGGATTCCCGGATGTGTTCGAGAATCGATAGAACTTTGAGTGCTTTTAGCATACAATTTTCGCATTCTCTTAGCTTTGTTTGAACGTTGGAATGTCTGAGAATCGACGCGAAATGTATGCGTCGGACTTAGGGCCTAGCGGAATTCGTTTCAGCCCTATGTAACTGCATAATCACAGCCAACTTTTAGCGAGGAAGCTCCTCCTATCTTTACGTTTTGTGCTAATCAACGATTCTACATACGATCGCTTTTCTTCCTTTTTTTTGTGAGTACGAAGTGCACACTTATTTTCAGCTGCGAGGATGACGTTTTATTGAGTGTGGGGATGAATAAATCGTTGCAGGCACCTGCTTAAAAGCTATTCAACTTGCTATAAGAACAACCGTTTTGGTGTACGCATAGATTAGCTGCACATTTTTCTCTTTTGTAGGATTTATTGCAGTGCTCAATACTTTTTTTTTCATCAAGAGTGCACTGTATTAGTCGGTCAATTATTTACTATTTCTCATTACCTGGACAAGATAATTCTCATTTGTGTTCATCCCTTGCCCGAAGAGCATGTTAAAAATGTCGACACATCCTTTCGGTCTCTTCAATAGACATTTTCAAAAGTGTGGGCTGCCTATACATTGTATTACCGTAACTTGGAAAAGGGCAACCGCCACAGCCCCCTCGAGCCAATCAGAGAGACGGAGTGAAGGTGTGTGACAAATGTGTGCAGATGAGCACTCTGATGATATGTTGTTAAGTGCCTTTCTCCAACGTGCATATTGACTCACCGAGACTGTAGCCTTTGCAGTTTGCCAAATTGTGATGGAACGAATTACAGTAGCTACTACTGTAATTACCCAAGGCCTTCATACTTTAGGCATTTGTTCGACAAGAATATTATGTCCGCTGTCACTGTGAACTCGGCCGAGCGCCTATAGGACTCGAATGCTGCATTAGCGTTCGACGTGAACTGGGGCCCATTCGTGTGCTTTACTCCGAAAACAAATGGTGACAGTTGTGTTGCTTGATGGGGTTTTGCAAAGAGTCTATTGTGTCATACGTATAGGAAGTGTCCTGCTATATGACAATGCATCAACACGTTCTATTAAACTAGATGCTCAGAGGTGTGTTTGTTTTTGTAATTAACAAGTTACAGCAGTGTGCTTTAATGTTATCATCATGTGTAGTTTTAAGTATCCTTTTTGCAATGCCTACAAAGGCCCTTGAAGGGAATAAATAAATAAACAACATTTTCACATCACTGGAGTGGTTTTCGGGTGCGCCACATGTTCAGGAGAAGTGGAACGAGTGCAGCCCATTGCAACCAGTCTGCCAGTCTGGTATGCTCCACTAATTAATATTGAGGGGTCAGAGATGCGAGTGTCCTTAAAAGGTCCAGCACGTGCTGTGAACACAATTTTTTTGTGTATAAACTCTGAAGGCGTAAAGGCGAGCGGAAATATCAAATATGTTTATTTCCACTTGATTACATAATTATTGGTTCTTTGCAAATGGTTCCATAAGGAGTTCTCTATGCGACAGTCTCGTGTCAGTCGTTCAGTCGTAGTACCTGTGCTCCTTGTCGGATGACGCTTCTGGCACGTCGGTGTTCAGTTTGGTCGAGTGGCAACTTTGACCGACTGATGCCGTCTTGTAATCATACGTTATGTACGGCCACTGACATCTGATGCACTGAAGCTGAAGGGCTGGCTTCTAATCCGCAAATTTTCCTGGCAGTTTTCTGCGTCAATCCAGCAAGATCGGGCATGTATTGCTTACGTGGCTGTGCCTTTTGCTGTACCGTCGACTTCAAGGCTGGCAACAATGTTTGTTTGCTATCCAAACCATTTCACTTCCATTTCGTAATGGCGATTTTTTCTGCATCCCGCGACCACTGCAACTTGAGTAAGTCTCGTGTGGCAAAGTGAAGTCGCGTGATGCTTGTGTCTACTTTTGAGAACAACCAACCATTCTACTGGGTGAAACAAGGAGACGGCAGGCTCTTTAAATCGACCGGAAAATTCAGTTTCTTAACCTATCGCGCTACGATTTTGTGCAGCGTTGCCCACAGATGGTGCATTTTTTTGTAAAATTTGCAAAGAACGAACTTACCTGAGGAAAAAGTAAGGAAAGAAAAAGGCTTAGCTCCTATGGAAACGCAGCGACGCCACCGGTCTTCAAACAACTCGGCGCTGTTTCGCACGGGAGACAAGAAATGGCGCATCGAACGCCGCCAACGAACGAGCATACGGCGCCGAGAGCCGGCACTTTAGCAGACGATCCTTTCGACTCAAAAGCGGCTCGCGTTCCGCAGGCGGCGACAGTCGCAGAAACAAAAACAAGCGCGGTAATAACAAGGAACTGCAGTTCCTTGTCTGCTAAACACGCCACCGGCTCTCGGCGTCGTCTGCTCGTTCGTCGGCGGCAGTTAGCGTCGCGACCGCTTGCGCCATCTCTTGTCTCCCGTGCGAAACGGCGCCGTGTTCTTTGCAGACCGGTGGCGTCGCTGCGTTTCCATAGGAGCTAAGCCTTTTTCTTTCTTTACTTTTTCCTCAGGTAAGTTCGGTCTTTGCAAATTTTACGAAAAAAATGCACCATCTGTGGGCAACGGTGCACAAAGTCGTAGCGCGATAGGTTAAGAAACCGAATTTTCCGGTCGATTTAAAGAGCCTGCCGTCTCCTTGTTTCACCCTGTATTTCTTCAAGTCACTCAGTGGCATTCTCCCTCAAAGTTGGAAATTGTGTGCTTCGTGGCGTGGACACAGGTAATTGCTGTCAGCAAATTATTAGGTATTGTCCTTGGACGACAACCGACACCAAATCAACTGTCCTTGCCTTGCCGCTCACCTGCTTTGTCGTGCTTACCTCCCGTCCAGGTGATGGGGATCAGGAGCTTTGGGATAATGTCGGCACCAGGGACAAAGGCCGCCGAAGATACTCCTCAATGTCCCGCGGACGCTCCTCGAGGTGTGGTCGAGGGTCGTTCGGCACGAACCCTTGCAAGCCAATTCATTTTTATGGGCCCCTCCAGTAGGCATGGTCGGCCTCGTGCAGTGGTAGCAGAGTGGTTTTCGGTCGACCATTTCCAGCACCTCCGTTTTCCTCGGTGTACTTTGTTCAGCGCGGAGCTACACTGGTTCTTCCCAATGTCGGAAATTCTTCGGCGTTGGGGTGTCTCGTTGAATTGGCATTGATTACTAACGGGTAGCCGGTGGCGGTCGTCGTGACTTTGGCATAAGTTGCCCTCAGTTTGTCAGATGCCGCTTCGCTCGAAGAAGTCTCCAGTTGAAATTGCTGTCGAAATTGTTCCGAAACAATGTCGGTAATCAAAATAAAAGCCGGGCAACTGATGTCAGGAAATAGCTTCCTGGTCTCTGCCCAGACAACGTCATGGATGATGTCGCGGATGCCTGGGAGGCTGGCGTCAAAGTTGCAGCTGGACGTTTCGAGTGTCGAAACGCTGGGTAGTTGTTGATAGCGACAGGATCGATGATATGAACCCTTCAACTGTTGTCGTAAGGTTGCGGACAAGGCTGCCGAAGGTGTTGTCCCTCACATGAGGGACATGCGATTCTTAGCTTCTTGTCTTCTGTAGCATCAGGGTTGGCGTGGGTGCTCGATCAGGCACAAAACATCCTCCATGAAGGCGGTGACGCTCTCGTTTGGCCCGTGTCCTGGACAGAATCAGGAATTCGGCTCTCTCTCGTCATTGTTGGCTAATGAACGTGCACTTCAGCTCGATCTTGCAAACTTCCCACGACGTTAAGGAGGATTCGTGGTTCTCAAACCAGTGCCTGGCAGTTTCTTCCACGAGAAGTATAGGGTCTGCAGGAGCTGGTTGTCTGTCCACCCACTGTGGCGGGTGACACGGTCATAATGTTCAATTCAGCCCTTGACATCTTCCAGGTGCGGATCCAGAACTCCGTTTTGGGAGGGGGGGAATTTGTAAGGATAATATTCTCCCATTCTTTCGTGTGCACCGGGGGCTCCACACAGGTCAAATTGCCCTCCGAGAAGGGGGAGGGGGAGGTCGACTTTGTTTGGGGGGGCGGGAAGGCGGCCGCCCCCGTCGCCCCCCCCCCTTCACCCCCTTGGATCCGCCACTGCG
>JAZHYW010070255.1:136647-228272 GCA_037355805.1 Ixodes ricinus
GTCCGTCGAGCGCCCCCATCGCACTTATGGCGCTCCCGCTCGATGTATCGATTGGCCGGTACCACGAACGACAGTTTCGAAGTAGTGGCCCCAAGTCCGTCGCAACGTTGGTCCGTCGAGCGCCCCCATCGCACTTATGGCCCTCCCGCTCGATGTATCGATTGGCCGGTACCAGGAACGACGGTTCCGAAGTAGTGGCCCCAAGTCCATCTCAACGTTGGTCCGTCGAGCGCCCCCATCGCACCTATGGCCCTCCCGCTCGATGTATCGATTGGCCGGTACCAGTAACGACAGTTCCGAAGTAGTGACCCCAAGTCCATCTCAACGTTGGTCCGTCGAGCGCCCCCATCGCACCTATGGCCCTCCCGCTCGATGTATCGATTGGCCGGTACCACGAACGACAGTTCCGAAGTAGTGGCCCCAAGTCCATCTCAACGTTGGTCCGTCGAGCGCCCCCATCGCACCTATGGCCCTCCCGCTCGATGTATCGATTGGCCGGTACCACGAACGACAGTTCCGAAGTAGTGGCCCCAAGTCCGTCGCAACGTTGGTCCGTCGAGCGCCCCCATCGCACTTATGGCCCTCCCGCTCGATGTATCGATTGGCCGGTACCACGAACGACAGTTCCGAAGTAGTGGCCCCAAGTCCATCTCAACGTTGGTCCGTCGAGCGCCCCCATCGCACCTATGGCCCTCCCGCTCGATGTATCGATTGGCCGGTACCACGAACGACAGTTCCGAAGTAGTGGCCCCAAGTCCGTCGCAACGTTGGTCCGTCGAGCGCTCCCATCGCACTTATGGCCCTCCCGCTCGATGTATCGATTGGCCGGTACCACGAACGACAGTTCCGAAGTAGTGGCCCCAAGTCCATCTCAACGTTGGTCCGTCGAGCGCCGCCATCGCACCTATGGCCCTCCCGCTCGATGTATCGATTGGCCGGTACCACGAACGACAGTTCCGAAGTAGTGGCCCCAAGTCCATCTCAACGTTGGTCCGTCGAGCGCCCCCATCGCACCTATGGCCCTCCCGCTCGATGTATCGATTGGCCGGTACCACGAACGACAGTTCCGAAGTAGTGGCCCCAAGTCCATCTCAACGTTGGTCCGTCGAGCGCTGCCATCGCACCTATGGCCCTCCCGCTCGATGTATCGATTGGCCGGTACCACGAACGACAGTTCCGAAGTAGTGACCCCAAGTCCATCTCAACGTTGGTCCGTCGAGCGCTGCCATCGCACTTATGGCCCTCCCGCTCGATGTATCGATTGGCCGGTACCACGAACGACAGTTCCGAAGTAGTGGCCCCAAGTCCGTCGTCAACGTTGGTCCGTCGAGCGCTGCCATCGCACTTATGGCCCTCCCGCTCGATGTATCGATTGGCCGGTACCACGAACGACAGTTCCGAAGTAGTGACCCCAAGTCCGTCTCAACGTTGGTCCGTCGAGCGCTGCCATCGCACTTATGGCCCTCCCGCTCGATGTATCGATTGGCCGGTACCACGAACGACAGTTCCGAAGTAGTGGCCCCAAGTCCATCTCAACGTTGGTCCGTCGAGCGCTGCCATCGCACCTATGGCCCTCCCGCTCGATGTATCGATTGGCCGGTACCACGAACGACAGTTCCGAAGTAGTGGCCCCAAGTCCATCTCAACGTTGGTCCGTCGAGCGCTGCCATCGCACCTATGGCCCTCCCGCTCGATGTATCGATTGGCCGGTACCACGAACGACAGTTCCGAAGTAGTGGCCCCAAGTCCATCTCAACGTTGGTCCGTCGAGCGCTCCCATCGCACCTATGGCCCTCCCGCTCGATGTATCGATTGGCCGGTACCACGAACGACAGTTCCGAAGTAGTGGCCCCAAGTCCATCTCAACGTTGGTCCGTCGAGCGCTGCCATCGCACCTATGGCCCTCCCGCTCGATGTATCGATTGGCCGGTACCACGAACGACAGTTCCGAAGTAGTGGCCCCAAGTCCATCTCAACGTTGGTCCGTCGAGCGCTGCCATCGCACCTATGGCCCTCCCGCTCGATGTATCGATTGGCCGGTACCACGAACGACAGTTCCGAAGTAGTGGCCCCAAGTCCGTCGCAACGTTGGTCCGTCGAGCGCCGCCATCGCACTTATGGCCCTCCCGCTCGATGTATCGATTGGCCGGTACCACGAACGACAGTTCCGAAGTAGTGGCCCCAAGTCCGTCGCAACGTTGGTCCGTCGAGCGCTGCCATCGCACTTATGGCCCTCCCGCTCGATGTATCGATTGGCCGGTACCACGAACGACAGTTCCGAAGTAGTGGCCCCAAGTCCATCTCAACGTTGGTCCGTCGAGCGCTGCCATCGCACCTATGGCCCTCCCGCTCGATGTATCGATTGGCCGGTACCACGAACGACAGTTCCGAAGTAGTGACCCCAAGTCCATCTCAACGTTGGTCCGTCGAGCGCTGCCATCGCACCTATGGCCCTCCCGCTCGATGTATCGATTGGCCGGTACCACGAACGACAGTTCCGAAGTAGTGGCCCCAAGTCCATCTCAACGTTGGTCCGTCGAGCGCCGCCATCGCACCTATGGCCCTCCCGCTCGATGTATCGATTGGCCGGTACCACGAACGACAGTTCCGAAGTAGTGGCCCCAAGTCCGTCGCAACGTTGGTCCGTCGAGCGCTGCCATCGCACTTATGGCCCTCCCGCTCGATGTATCGATTGGCCGGTACCACGAACGACAGTTCCGAAGTAGTGACCCCAAGTCCATCTCAACGTTGGTCCGTCGAGCGCTGCCATCGCACCTATGGCCCTCCCGCTCGATGTATCGATTGGCCGGTACCACGAACGACAGTTCCGAAGTAGTGGCCCCAAGTCCGTCGCAACGTTGGTCCGTCGAGCGCTGCCATCGCACTTATGGCCCTCCCGCTCGATGTATCGATTGGCCGGTACCACGAACGACAGTTCCGAAGTAGTGGCCCCAAGTCCATCTCAACGTTGGTCCGTCGAGCGCTGCCATCGCACCTATGGCCCTCCCGCTCGATGTATCGATTGGCCGGTACCACGAACGACAGTTCCGAAGTAGTGACCCCAAGTCCATCTCAACGTTGGTCCGTCGAGCGCTGCCATCGCACCTATGGCCCTCCCGCTCGATGTATCGATTGGCCGGTACCACGAACGACAGTTCCGAAGTAGTGGCCCCAAGTCCATCTCAACGTTGGTCCGTCGAGCGCTGCCATCGCACTTATGGCCCTCCCGCTCGATGTATCGATTGGCCGGTACCACGAACGACAGTTCCGAAGTAGTGACCCCAAGTCCATCTCAACGTTGGTCCGTCGAGCGCTGCCATCGCACCTATGGCCCTCCCGCTCGATGTATCGATTGGCCGGTACCACGAACGACAGTTCCGAAGTAGTGGCCCCAAGTCCATCGCAACGTTGGTCCGTCGAGCGCTGCCATCGCACTTATGGCCCTCCCGCTCGATGTATCGATTGGCCGGTACCACGAACGACAGTTCCGAAGTAGTGGCCCCAAGTCCATCTCAACGTTGGTCCGTCGAGCGCTGCCATCGCACCTATGGCCCTCCCGCTCGATGTATCGATTGGCCGGTACCACGAACGACAGTTCCGAAGTAGTGGCCCCAAGTCCATCTCAACGTTGGTCCGTCGAGCGCTGCCATCGCACCTATGGCCCTCCCGCTCGATGTATCGATTGGCCGGTACCACGAACGACAGTTCCGAAGTAGTGACCCCAAGTCCATCTCAACGTTGGTCCGTCGAGCGCTGCCATCGCACCTATGGCCCTCCCGCTCGATGTATCGATTGGCCGGTACCCCGAACGACAGTTCCGAAGTAGTGACCCCAAGTCCATCTCAACGTTGGTCCGTCGAGCGCTGCCATCGCACTTATGGCCCTCCCGCTCGATGTATCGATTGGCCGGTACCACGAACGACAGTTCCGAAGTAGTGGCCCCAAGTCCATCTCAACGTTGGTCCGTCGAGCGCTGCCATCGCACCTATGGCCCTCCCGCTCGATGTATCGATTGGCCGGTACCACGAACGACAGTTCCGAAGTAGTGGCCCCAAGTCCGTCTCAACGTTGGTCCGTCGAGCGCTGCCATCGCACTTATGGCCCTCCCGCTCGATGTATCGATTGGCCGGTACCACGAACGACAGTTCCGAAGTAGTGACCCCAAGTCCATCTCAACGTTGGTCCGTCGAGCGCTGCCATCGCACCTATGGCCCTCCCGCTCGATGTATCGATTGGCCGGTACCACGAACGACAGTTCCGAAGTAGTGACCCCAAGTCCATCTCAACGTTGGTCCGTCGAGCGCTGCCATCGCACTTATGGCCCTCCCGCTCGATGTATCGATTGGCCGGTACCACGAACGACAGTTCCGAAGTAGTGACCCCAAGTCCATCTCAACGTTGGTCCGTCGAGCGCTGCCATCGCACCTATGGCCCTCCCGCTCGATGTATCGATTGGCCGGTACCCCGAACGACAGTTCCGAAGTAGTGACCCCAAGTCCATCTCAACGTTGGTCCGTCGAGCGCTGCCATCGCACTTATGGCCCTCCCGCTCGATGTATCGATTGGCCGGTACCACGAACGACAGTTCCGAAGTAGTGACCCCAAGTCCATCTCAACGTTGGTCCGTCGAGCGCTGCCATCGCACTTATGGCCCTCCCGCTCGATGTATCGATTGGCCGGTACCACGAACGACAGTTCCGAAGTAGTGACCCCAAGTCCATCTCAACGTTGGTCCGTCGAGCGCTGCCATCGCACCTATGGCCCTCCCGCTCGATGTATCGATTGGCCGGTACCACGAACGACAGTTCCGAAGTAGTGACCCCAAGTCCATCTCAACGTTGGTCCGTCGAGCGCTGCCATCGCACTTATGGCCCTCCCGCTCGATGTATCGATTGGCCGGTACCACGAACGACAGTTCCGAAGTAGTGACCCCAAGTCCATCTCAACGTTGGTCCGTCGAGCGCTGCCATCGCACTTATGGCCCTCCCGCTCGATGTATCGATTGGCCGGTACCCCGAACGACAGTTCCGAAGTAGTGACCCCAAGTCCATCTCAACGTTGGTCCGTCGAGCGCTGCCATCGCACTTATGGCCCTCCCGCTCGATGTATCGATTGGCCGGTACCACGAACGACAGTTCCGAAGTAGTGGCCCCAAGTCCATCTCAACGTTGGTCCGTCGAGCGCTGCCATCGCACCTATGGCCCTCCCGCTCGATGTATCGATTGGCCGGTACCACGAACGACAGTTCCGAAGTAGTGACCCCAAGTCCATCTCAACGTTGGTCCGTCGAGCGCTGCCATCGCACCTATGGCCCTCCCGCTCGATGTATCGATTGGCCGGTACCACGAACGACAGTTCCGAAGTAGTGACCCCAAGTCCATCTCAACGTTGGTCCGTCGAGCGCTGCCATCGCACTTATGGCCCTCCCGCTCGATGTATCGATTGGCCGGTACCACGAACGACAGTTCCGAAGTAGTGACCCCAAGTCCATCTCAACGTTGGTCCGTCGAGCGCTGCCATCGCACTTATGGCCCTCCCGCTCGATGTATCGATTGGCCGGTACCACGAACGACAGTTCCGAAGTAGTGGCCCCAAGTCCGTCGCAACGTTGGTCCGTCGAGCGCTGCCATCGCACTTATGGCCCTCCCGCTCGATGTATCGATTGGCCGGTACCCCGAACGACAGTTCCGAAGTAGTGACCCCAAGTCCATCTCAACGTTGGTCCGTCGAGCGCTGCCATCGCACTTATGGCCCTCCCGCTCGATGTATCGATTGGCCGGTACCACGAACGACAGTTCCGAAGTAGTGACCCCAAGTCCATCTCAACGTTGGTCCGTCGAGCGCTGCCATCGCACCTATGGCCCTCCCGCTCGATGTATCGATTGGCCGGTACCACGAACGACAGTTCCGAAGTAGTGGCCCCAAGTCCATCTCAACGTTGGTCCGTCGAGCGCTGCCATCGCACTTATGGCCCTCCCGCTCGATGTATCGATTGGCCGGTACCACGAACGACAGTTCCGAAGTAGTGACCCCAAGTCCATCTCAACGTTGGTCCGTCGAGCGCTGCCATCGCACCTATGGCCCTCCCGCTCGATGTATCGATTGGCCGGTACCACGAACGACAGTTCCGAAGTAGTGACCCCAAGTCCATCTCAACGTTGGTCCGTCGAGCGCTGCCATCGCACTTATGGCCCTCCCGCTCGATGTATCGATTGGCCGGTACCACGAACGACAGTTCCGAAGTAGTGACCCCAAGTCCATCTCAACGTTGGTCCGTCGAGCGCTGCCATCGCACCTATGGCCCTCCCGCTCGATGTATCGATTGGCCGGTACCCCGAACGACAGTTCCGAAGTAGTGACCCCAAGTCCATCTCAACGTTGGTCCGTCGAGCGCTGCCATCGCACTTATGGCCCTCCCGCTCGATGTATCGATTGGCCGGTACCACGAACGACAGTTCCGAAGTAGTGGCCCCAAGTCCATCTCAACGTTGGTCCGTCGAGCGCTGCCATCGCACTTATGGCCCTCCCGCTCGATGTATCGATTGGCCGGTACCACGAACGACAGTTCCGAAGTAGTGACCCCAAGTCCATCTCAACGTTGGTCCGTCGAGCGCTGCCATCGCACTTATGGCCCTCCCGCTCGATGTATCGATTGGCCGGTACCACGAACGACAGTTCCGAAGTAGTGACCCCAAGTCCATCTCAACGTTGGTCCGTCGAGCGCTGCCATCGCACCTATGGCCCTCCCGCTCGATGTATCGATTGGCCGGTACCCCGAACGACAGTTCCGAAGTAGTGGCCCCAAGTCCGTCGCAACGTTGGTCTGTCGAGCGCTGCCATCGCACTTATGGCCCTCCCGCTCGATGTATCGATTGGCCGGTACCACGAACGACAGTTCCGAAGTAGTGGCCCCAAGTCCATCTCAACGTTGGTCCGTCGAGCGCTGCCATCGCACCTATGGCCCTCCCGCTCGATGTATCGATTGGCCGGTACCACGAACGACAGTTCCGAAGTAGTGGCCCCAAGTCCATCTCAACGTTGGTCCGTCGAGCGCTGCCATCGCACTTATGGCCCTCCCGCTCGATGTATCGATTGGCCGGTACCACGAACGACAGTTCCGAAGTAGTGACCCCAAGTCCATCTCAACGTTGGTCCGTCGAGCGCTGCCATCGCACCTATGGCCCTCCCGCTCGATGTATCGATTGGCCGGTACCACGAACGACAGTTCCGAAGTAGTGGCCCCAAGTCCGTCGCAACGTTGGTCTGTCGAGCGCTGCCATCGCACTCATGGCCCTCCCGCTCGATGTATCGATTGGCCGGTACCACGAACGACAGTTCCGAAGTAGTGACCCCAAGTCCATCTCAACGTTGGTCCGTCGAGCGCTGCCATCGGACTTATGGCCCTCCCGCCCGATGTATCGATTGGCCGGTACCACGAACGACAGTTCCGAAGTAGTGGCCCCAAGTCCATCTCAACGTTGGTCCGTCGAGCGCTGCCATCGCACGTATGGCCCTCCCGCTCGATGTATCGATTGGCCGGTACCACGAACGACAGTTCCGAAGTAGTGACCCCAAGTCCATCTCAACGTTGGTCCGTCGAGCGCTGCCATCGCACCTATGGCCCTCCCGCTCGATGTATCGATTGGCCGGTACCCCGAACGACAGTTCCGAAGTAGTGACCCCAAGTCCATCTCAACGTTGGTCCGTCGAGCGCTGCCATCGCACTTATGGCCCTCCCGCTCGATGTATCGATTGGCCGGTACCACGAACGACAGTTCCGAAGTAGTGACCCCAAGTCCATCTCAACGTTGGTCCGTCGAGCGCTGCCATCGGACTTATGGCCCTCCCGCCCGATGTATCGATTGGCCGGTACCCCGAACGACAGTTCCGAAGTAGTGACCCGAAGTCCATCTCAACGTTGGTCCGTCGAGCGCTGCCATCGCACGTATGGCCCTCCCACTCGATGTATCGATTGGCCGGTACCACGAACGACAGTTCCGTAGTAGTAACCCCAAGTCCATCTCAACGTTGGTCCGTCGAGCGCTGCCATCGGACTTATGGCCTACCCACTCGATGTATCGATTGGCCGGTACCACGAACGACAGTTCCGAAATAGTGGCCCAAAGTCCGTCGCAACGTTGGTCCGTCGAGCGCTGCCATCGCACTGATGGCCCTCCCGCTCGATGTATCGATTGGCCGGTACCCCGAACGACAGTTCCGAAGTAGTGACCCCAAGTCCATCTCAACGTTGGTCCGTCGAGCGCTGCCATCGCACCTATGGCCCTCCCGCTCGATGTATCGATTGGCCGGTACCCCGAACGACAGTTCCGAAGTAGTGACCCCAAGTCCATCTCAACGTTGGTCCGTCGAGCGCTGCCATCGCACTTATGGCCCTCCCGCTCGATGTATCGATTGGCCGGTACCACGAACGACAGTTCCGAAGTAGTGACCCCAAGTCCATCTCAACGTTGGTACGTCGAGCGCTGCCATCGCACCTATGGCCCTCCCGCTCGATGTATCGATTGGCCGGTACCCCGAACGACAGTTCCGAAGTAGTGACCCCAAGTCCATCTCAACGTTGGTCCGTCGAGCGCTGCCATCGCACTTATGGCCCTCCCGCTCGATGTATCGATTGGCCGGTACCACGAACGACAGTTCCGAAGTAGTGACCCCAAGTCCATCTCAACGTTGGTCCGTCGAGCGCTGCCATCGGACTTATGGCCCTCCCGCTCGATGTATCGATTGGCCGGTACCCCGAACGACAGTTCCGAAGTAGTGACCCGAAGTCCATCTCAACGTTGGTCCGTCGAGCGCTGCCATCGCACGTATGGCCCTCCCGCTCGATGTATCGATTGGCCGGTACCACGAACGACAGTTCCGAAGTAGTGACCCCAAGTCCATCTCAACGTTGGTCCGTCGAGCGCTGCCATCGCACTTATGGCCCTCCCGCTCGATGTATCGATTGGCCGGTACCACGAACGACAGTTCCGAAGTAGTGGCCCCAAGTCCATCTCAACGTTGGTCCGTCGAGCGCTGCCATCGCACCTATGGCCCTCCCGCTCGATGTATCGATTGGCCGGTACCACGAACGACAGTTCCGTAGTAGTAACCCCAAGTCCATCTCAACGTTGGTCCGTCGAGCGCTGCCATCGCACTTATGGCCCTCCCGCTCGATGTATCGATTGACCGGTACCACGAACGACAGTTCCGAAGTAGTGACCCCAAGTCCATCTCAACGTTGGTCCGTCGAGCGCTGCCATCGCACCTATGGCCCTCCCGCTCGATGTATCGATTGGCCGGTACCCCGAACGACAGTTCCGAAGTAGTGGCCCCAAGTCCGTCGCAACGTTGGTCTGTCGAGCGCTGCCATCGCACTTATGGCCCTCCCGCTCGATGTATCGATTGGCCGGTACCACTGAACGACAGTTCCGAAGTAGTGGCCCCAAGTCAATCTCAACGTTGGTCCGTCGAGCGCTGCCATCGCACCTATGGCCCTCCCGCTCGATGTATCGATTGGCCGGTACCACGAACGACAGTTCCGAAGTAGTGGCCCCAAGTCCGTCGCAACGTTGGTCTGTCGAGCGCTGCCATCGCACTTATGGCCCTCCCGCTCGATGTATCGATTGGCCGGTACCACGAACGACAGTTCCGGAAGTAGTGACCCCAAGTCCATCTCAACGTTGGTCCGTCGAGCGCTGCCATCGCACCTATGGCCCTCCCGCTCGATGTATCGATTGGCCGGCACCACGAACGACAGTTCCGAAGTAGTGGCCCCAAGTCCGTCGCAACATTGGTCTGTCGAGCGCTGCCATCGCACTTATGGCCCTCCCGCCTCGATGTATCGATTGGCCGGTACCACGAACGACAGTTCCGGAGTAGTGGCCCCAAGTCCATCTCAACGTTGGTCCGTCGAGCGCCGCCATCGCACCTATGGCCCTCCCGCTCGATGTATCGATTGGCCGGTACCACGAACGACAGTTCCGAAGTAGTGGCCCCAAGTCCGTCGCAACGTTGGTCCGTCGAGCGCTGCCATCGCACCTATGGCCCTCCCGCTCGATGTATCGATTGGCCGGTACCCCAAACGACAGTTCCGAAGTAGTGGCCCCAAGTCCATCTCAACGTTGGTCCGTCGAGCGCTGCCATCGCACCTATGGCCCTCCCGCTCGATGTATCGATTGGCCGGTACCCCGAACGACAGTTCCAAAGTAGTGGCCCCAAGTCCGTCGCAACGTTTGTCCGTCGAGCGCTGCCATCGCGCTGATGGCCCTCCCACTCGATGTATCGATTGGCCAGTACCACGAACGACAGTTCCAAAGTAGTGGCCCCAAGTCCGTCGCAACGTTTGTCTGTCGAGCGCCCCCATCGCACTGATGGCCCTCCCACTCGATGTATCGATTGGCCGGTACCACGAACGACAGTTCCGAAGTAGTGGCCCCAAGTCCGTCGCAACATTGGTCCGTCCAATGCTGACATCGCACTTATGGCCCTCCCTCTCGATGTATCGATTGACCGGTACCACGAACGACAGTTCCAAAGTAGGGGCCCCAAGTCCGTCGCAACGTTTGTCTGTCGAGCGCTGCCATCGCACTTATGGCCCTCCCGCTCGATGTATCGATTGGCCGGTACCACGAACGACAGTTCCAAAGTAGTGGCCCCAAGTCCGTCGCAACGTTTGTCTGTCGAGCGCTGCCATCGCACTTATGGCCCTCCCGCTCGATGTATCGATTGGCCGGTACCACGAACGACAGTTCCAAAGTAGTGGCCCCAAGTCCGTCGCAACGTTGGTCCGTCGAGCGCTGCCATCGCACTTATGGCCCTCCCGTTCGATGTATCGATTGGCCGGTACCCCGAACGACAGTTCCGAAGTAGTGGCCCCAAGTCCATCGCAACGTTGGTCCGTCGAGCGCCCCCATCGCACTTATGGCCCTCCCGCTCGATGTATCGATCGGCCGGTACCCCGAAGGACAGTTCCGAAGTAGCAGGGGCAGATCCAAAACTCCGTTTTTTTGTTTTGTTTTTTTTTTGGGGGGGGGGCGGAAAATTTGTAAGGATAATATTCTTTCATTCTTACGTGTGCACCATGTCAAATTGCCCTCCGAGAAGGGGAGAGGGGGGAGGTCGACTTTGTTCGGGGGAGGGGCGGCCACCCCCGTCGCCCCCCCCCCTTGGATCCGCCACTGACATCTTCATACAGCTTGCATGAAAGGGCGTCGGAGTGCGAAGTGCGACGGGCATGCAAACAATGGTGGGAACGGACACGGTTTGCTGCACCAGGTTTGTCCTTATTGGCTTAGTCAGCATCGGTTTTTCTGGCAAAAGACTGAATTCCGGTGTGGTTCTTGCTGGTAGATTCTTCGTAGTGCATTTTCGAGGTTCTTCGTAATGTATTTCCGGATTTCAGGTTCTTCGTGGTGTATTTCCGAGGTTCGTTCTTGTGGTACTCGCTCGTGTAGCGGTTTAAGGAAACGCTAACCGCAAGACGAGCGATAAGGGGACGCGGGATAATCCGCCACCCGTGTAACGTTATTGGGTAACTCAGCTGAGGAGCCGCCAGGGTGCACACAGAGTGAAGGGGTGTATGTAAAGCACCCAGCACCTCCACCAGAACATACGATGACAGCTGAGCATGGCCTGGAACTTTCCAGAATTGTAAATATTGATAGAAGATAAGACTGGAGCAAGCATCCATGACAATATAAGAAAACTGACAGAAGAGACTCTATCCTGACCACTAAAGAAGCTTTATTATTGCTTTAGTGGCATTCTGTCCGAATAAATCCTCTCCTTCGGGGTTTGGCGACTGCCGTGGACGAACTGAACTGAAATGGATATGGGACCACTTTTCTGGTAATGAGCCGCTGGAGAATGTTGACGCAAAGCGGCGTGAACGGGTGGAGTGGGTATGTAACATGCGCGATGAAATGTCCATACACCTAGCGATTCGCGTAACAAGTGTTGATGAAACGTTTGTTTCGACGAGACGTGCGACAAACCAGTGGAATCAATACCAACTGTAACACCTGTGCTCTGTAAAAGTGCATGTATACGCCAGAACAATTTAGGAAGCAGCACAGCATCACCTAAAGCACGGCACAGAAACTACCACAATGAAGGCAGCTCTTCGTTGCGCCGCACAACTGTGCTCCATGGACGTGCACGTCTACGCCGGGACGATTTGGGAAGCAGCACAGCATCGTTTAGCACGGCACGGGAAATACCAGCTTCAAGTCAGCTCTCCGGTGCACCGCACAACCAAAGTGAGCCTTCGGTCATTTGAACGAAGCGGCACCGCGATTGCGCACTGCCAAGCACGACTCACACAATTTCCGCCGCTAAAGTGTGTATCCAAATATATTGCACACGCTTCACGCCAGACCTCGAAGATTCCGTTGGTCAACGAGAGCACAGAAACGTCACCTTAAAATTTATCCTGGTGGTATCCAAATCAATCCGAGGTCCGAGCAACGTAGGGCCGATTGTTTCTTTCGTGGCAATATCCCCGTCGGTCACCAGCGAAATGCACACCATTCCTCCGTATTTTCACGTTATGCCTACGTCAGACACCACGCTGAACTCTGAAGTCGCTTTCGACCGGCCTCATACGACGGATTCAGCGTCTGAAATCAACTCGCCGAGACGGACGACAACGAACAAAGCATCCGACAAGCTCCGGCTCAGCTGGGGCCAGCCGCTGCCTGGGCGCTGCAATCTTTCCTGTGACGTCACGCATTTGGTTTGGTCACGTGATGAGTGGTCAAATTTGCGTACAATGGCAGCGGCCTTTTGGGGGTCACTTTCGGGTGCAGACCGGAACCCCAGTTTATCGCTTTAAGCCCATCTACCTCGTTGGTCCCAATAGACCTTTTTCCAAATTTCCCAAGCACCGAGGTGCATGCTACGAGTGAATACTTCGTTTCAACTTAAGTCGAGACGCAGCCGATGCTACGAGCGCGGGCATGTGGCCCTGAACAGTGCTTGCACTGCACAAGCACGCGTGCTTGGCAGAGACGCTGAAAGCCCGGAGCTCGCGCTTGTGGCATCGGCTGCGTCTGGACTTAAGCTGAAACGAAGTATAGTTACACGCGTTGCACGTGCTGGCGTGTGCAGTAGTAATTGTTCTAAAGCAAAATGTCTAAAACAAATTTTGTCTTGCACGCGCGTTCGTCAAAGCCTTATTATGATAATTTACTTTGAATCTTTTATAAGAGGAAGGCCAGCGCGCGCGGTCCGTAGAATTACACTTCCAGCGTTCTCCTCGGTGATTGGGTAATTTAGAAAAAGGTCTATTGCGACGCTGTCCGCTTTTGCGTGCTATCAGTACCCGGCCGATTGAGTCAAGGCAATGCGTTTTCCAAAGACGTTGCCATGCCGACAATTATCGCGTTCATTTAGGCCTAGTATTTGTCAGAATCAAATGTCGAATCATAAAAAAATGCGGCGAGGTCATTGCTCATGCTTTGCGATTTAAGTGAGTTAAGGCAAAGCGAAAGCCTCCTGCACCATTCATTGCTGACTAACGTGCCCGATATTGCAGCTACAACGACATATTATAGCTGCAAAGCGAGCGGCGCTCACTCACCGGGGCACCGCCATGTTTCCCCGCATCCCTACCGAGCCAGTCACGTGATTTCAAAATCCCTCTCCTAGGTACTGCGGCTAACTTTAGCCGCGGTCAGCGCTTCGAGCAAACGGGCCCAGAGTTTGCCCTGTGCAACTAGAGGCCGTATTGTTGACACGAACGCATGCTTGCCTAATCGAGCAATAATTATTAATCCACTTTAATACCGAGCCACACACTCCGTAAGATAAAAGCTTAGATTGGATAATGTTGTGATTAATTTATTTTAAAAGAATAAATAAAAATCAACAAATATATAATAATTTGTTTTTAATAATAATAACAAATTAATCACCCAGGGCGTAGAAGCGCTGGTTAAAAGAAGAAATCACCTGGACGCCTCAGGATGCAGGCGTCTATAGTTTGATATAGTACGGCCTTAGTCGTTTTTGCGCTATTAAACCATTAACATCAACCGCACACTGCAACCGACGCTTCCCTCAATCTCTTCCCTGAAAAAAGCGGAGTGTCTTAGTAAAACGTCGGTTATTAATAAGGATTCATGGGGGGTTGGGTTTCGAAACCTTTGATTGAAGTAAAGGCCCCGCGTCAATATCTACCGACTGTACCGAGCTAGCACAACCTGGAACAATCAATGCCCGTGGACTAGCATTTCTACGTCGCGCCAATGAAACTCGAGGGCAGACGCAGACTGGACGCGCACGATGCGTCAGCGATCGGTTGGCCCTCGAGTGCAGTCAATGTTGGCTCGGGCCCAATTGCTGAGCTGACGCTAATTCGGGTGTGATTACGTCAGGCGAAGAGGCTGCTAAGGGTTTTGATTATTCTAGATGGCGTTGACCAAACGCACCCAATTTTCTCTCTTTCTTTTAGATGCGGAGCATCTCTTGCTCGGGTCTATGTCCCGCGGCGTAGTCCGCACTCACACTACGCATGCGCAACTCTCCTCCTTCCCTCTCTCCAACAGCTGCGCGTTACTCTCTCCGATCTCTCTCTCTACCAGCTGCGTGCACTTCGCGTGCGTTCAATTCTACTCACACCGCGCGCGCATGCGCAACTCTCTCCTCTAGTCTCCTCTCCTTCAAGTGTGAATATAAGCAGCGGTAGCGCGCGTTCTCCCGGAGGAGTGAAAGGAGGATAGTTTTGGGCGCGCGGGTCGCAGCGCCACGCCAGGGCTTTCCAGTGGGGTGGGCTTTCCCCGCAACTCTGCGGCTGTCGTCTGCTAGCGTTTCTCGGCCGCTCGCGTCCGCCGCAGCTCAAATCCGGCCGGCCAAAAGAAATCAGTCAAGAAGGGAATAAATTAATTAAGCAAAGAGAAGCTATGCTTGCCAATTCTAAGGAGGATAATTTGGATATGATGTAAATATAAGCAGAAGAAATGTTATGCTAAATCTAAAAGAAGAGATCTATCGGGGGCTGGTGCGGGGAGAACCGACGCGACGGAAGAAGCAGAAAAAAAAATTACACCATCTTCCCGAGGGGAACCATGGGGTGATGCGGAGCATCGCGGATCGTTATTAACGGTGTTAGTAACGTTGTTAGTAACGTTGTTAACTTGCGTGTTATTACGTTGTTAACTTGCGAATGGACGCCGCTTCTTGTTGCCGTAGTTCAGGGTCTGCCGCTCGCTTCAAGCGTTTGCGCTCAGCGTCGCGTGCCCTTCGCTGCGCAGCTTTGTCTTCAGTGGACGTAGCGTTGCTGTTAGTTTGTGGGGTGGTGCTGACGCTTGCTTGCGCCAACCCACTAACTGACGGGACTGTTGCTTCCATCACACTTCATCGGAAGAACGGAGTGAAGTGGAGTCAACAGCGCTGAACTCGTGGTACAGCTTCTCGCTTGCCTTTATTTTTAATTGCTAATCTTTTCCTTCCTTTTGCATTTCATTTTTCTTTTCTCCTTCTTCCGTCGCGTCGGTCCTCCCCGCACCAGCCCCCGATAGATCTCTTATTTTAGATTTAGCATAACTTTTCTTCTGCTTATATTTACATCATTTCCAAATTATCCTCCTTAGAATTGGCAAGCATAGCTTCTCTTTGCTTAATTAATTTATTCCCTTCTTGACTGATTTCTTTTGGCCGGCCGGATTTGGGCTGCGGCGAAAGCGAGTGACCGAGAAACGCTAGCACACGACAGCCGCAGAGTTGAGGGGAAAGCCCACCCCACTGAAAAGCCCTGGCGTGGCGCTGCGACCCGCGCGCCCAAAACTATCCTCCTTTCACTCCTCCGGGGGAACGCGCGCAGCGCGCTACCGCTGCTTATATTCACACTTGAAGGAGAGGAGACTAGAGGAGGAGAGTTGCGCATGCGCGCGCGGTGTGAGTAGAAGCGAACGCACGCGAAGTGCACGCAGCTGGTAGAGAGAGAGAGCGGAGAGAGTAACGCGGAGCTGTTGGAGAGAGGGAAGGAGGAGAGTTGCGCGTGCGTAGTGTGAGTGCGGACTACGACGCCGCGGGACATAGACCTGAGCAAGAGATGCTCCGCATCTAAAATGAAATGCAAAAGGAAGGAAAAATTAGCAATTAAAAATAAAGGCAAGCGAGAAGCTGTACCACGAGTTCAGCGCTGTTGACTTCACTCCGTTCTTCCGATGAAGTGTGATGGAAGCAACAGTCCCGTCAGTTAGTGGGTTGGCGCAAGCAAGCGTCAGCACCACCCCACAAACTAACAGCAACGCTACGTCCACTGAAGACAAAGCTGCGCAGCGAAGGGCACGCGACGCTGAGCGCAAACGCTTGAAGCGAGCGGCAGACCCTGAACTACGGCAACGAGAAGCGGCGTCCATTCGCAAGTTAACAACGTAATAACACGCAAGTTAACAACGTTACTAACAACGTTACTAACACCGTTAGTAACACCGTTAATAACGATCCGCGATGCTCCGCATCACCCCATGGTTCCCCTCGGGAAGATGGTGTAATTTTTTTTAACGATGTTTGGGTGAATTGCTTTTGTAATGTTCACATTTCTTACTTCGTGATTGGTCCGCCTGCTACCTTATCAGCTAATGCCGGAATCTCATGTGCTGTACAGAGGTGATAAAACGCTGTGGACGCATAGATATGTAAGCGACGCCCCCTGGCTTCGCGGGTCGTTTGGGGTCCACTTGCGACGCGGCCGAAGCCGATGATGGCTCGTTTCGGAAACCGTCGGGCAAGAGCGGGGATCAAACACCCGTTTGTCTTGACCGAACTTCGCTGATGGCGCACACTGGGGACCTTGGTGTGTTGCATTGCGTCCACCCTTGGAGAGCGAGGCGGCCTCGCGATGACCTTGAGCCTCGATTTCACTGGCATGCGCGCGCTCTCGCTTGGGTTGATCCCGCCGCGACCCCTGGGCCGTCCGTGGAGCTCACCTCAGCGCGAGGCCCTTATCGAGGAAACCAGCGTGCGCCGCGAGAGCTAATTAGCGCCCTTCCAGCCTAGCAGCGAAACAACATTCGTTGCTTTTGCTGTCTACATATCACACGCATTAACTTCACTCTTGGGCATGTAGTGCTCGACAACCTTCTAAGTTCCGTGTTTTCGGGGTTTATTTTTATTCCATGTCGGGGGTGTTTATTCGGGTTTTATTTTCCCTCCTAGATTCGGCGTTTTTCGGTGTCAATATTTGTGGTCGGGTCAAAACATAAATGTTTATCAGAACTCATGTGAAGAAGAAGAAAAAAAAGATGACACGGGCGTGGGCATAAGCTCTAGGGGACGTGGGCGTGACCCGAGGACTTGAGAAACGTCCCTTGCTGCCAAGATAAGGATATAAGATAACGGGGTTCCTGAAGAAAGCAGCCTTGTGGACAATTCAGTCGGTGCTGTGTTCTCCATTGACATAAAATCAAGCTGGAGATAAATATCGCAACCCGCGAAACTGCAC
The DNA here is from genome assembly GCA_037355805.1 of Ixodes ricinus. Taxonomy (NCBI): domain Eukaryota; kingdom Metazoa; phylum Arthropoda; class Arachnida; order Ixodida; family Ixodidae; genus Ixodes; species Ixodes ricinus. The sequence goes on from JAZHYW010070255.1 coordinate 154,094, forward strand.
TTTAAGGCCGGTTCTCACATGCAGCGAGGCGCTTATGTAGCGCTCCTCACGTGCCGTCAGCTACTTATCGTCTGCCATGAGCAACAGTTTTGACGGTGAGATACAAAGCTGGTGAACGCTGCCGTCAGCACGCGCTTAGCGCGAGGTTAGCGCTACGCTTGTAGCGCTCCGCTACATGTGTGAACAGGCCTTTACAGCGATCGCTGCTATGGGCCCCTACCCACCAGTGGAAATGACGTCCGTTGTTGATGTTGTAGCTAGCGATGTAGGGCGTCCGTCGTCGATGCTGCCAAATCCTTGAAAAAATCGCCCGCCCTCCACTGGAGTCGAACCTGGGTCCGCGGCGTGCGAAGCGGGCACGTTACCACAAAGACACTTTTATTCTTTTTTTATAACAACAACATTTATTTACAGTATGTTTCACAGTGTGTCCATGGCAGATAAGATCTACACGATAACATCCCTACTGCGTTCTCTGGAAAAACTGCCTAGGGTCTGGAACTTACTAATCCAAAACCACAAAAGAACGGAAAAACAAAGCAAAACAGAAAGTAACGACAAACTAACGTAAAATTAACGTCCGCTACTCACGGGAAGTAATGAAACCGGTATTTCGTTTCATTTGCAAAGTTGTAACGGAGTTCTGGAACGCGTTAGCTTTTTTCCAAGCTAACGAGTAACGCTATTTCGTTACTTATTTTCGGTAACGCGCACAACACTGGGGGCAGTAGGTGTTTGTTACATAGACGCGGTGGGCCGAATTTTTCCCGAAGGCATGAGAGAGGGAGAGTTTAACTTGGTGGCTGTATGGCGTCTGTTGGATGGCGGTGATTGCAAGGTCTTTCTTGTTAGAATGAGGAGAGTGCGTTCGGTGTCCGGTGTGGTGTGAGCATTGTACCTGGGGATAGATTAAGAGGGAGCAAGATTCTTGTATTAGGATGATAGCTGGTTTATCCGGTTGGAGGGCTATGTACTTCGTGAGGAGGCCGCGCTTGCGAACGAGACACCCGCAGTTCCAGTGCCAGATGTGGAGTGTATCACTCATGAGATAGACCTACAGGCAGCGTCGCCGGAAGGAGGTATTGTGTTGCGTGACCACTTTCTGTGAGTTTACGAGCACGTGTAAGGTCTGCGTCCTTCAACCTAATTAATCGAATGGAAAGGGACTGGAATTCTGCCGCCAGGGAGGCCAGGGTGGAGTGGACTGTGTCGATCTCTTGGTCGAGTGTGCGTGCTGGGTTTGCCTCTAGCGTTTCTTCTATTTTGGTGGTGGGTGAGACAATGGTGGTGTTAATGGTTGTAGTGATGGCTACGAGCTTGGATTCGAAGCGGGTTTCCATTGCGGTGATGGCAGCCTGGACCGATGTGCGCGTCGATATCATCGAGGGTGAGGGCACGGGCGGTCTGGGGGAGGGGTAAGACAATGGAGGGAATAGAAATGTCATCTGCAAGGTGAGGCTGTCTGCAGGGAGGAGTGTCAGATTCATCGATGGTGTCCGTTTCCGGAGCGGAGTTTACAGGCGGGCCTGACGGGGATTTGCGGGGTGAGGGGGGGGGGGCTGGGTGTGCGTGGGGCAAGGGTTTTGGTGAGAGCTAGGCGATAGTTGCGTGCGTTTTGTTTAGTCAAGGTACGAAGGGACGGGGGCGGAGGGGGGATGAGGGGGATGAGGGAGTGGTGGTTGATTTAACGGTGAGTGGTTGGTGGCAGACGGCGGGTTTGGAGGGCTGCTGCTGCTGCGTTTGGCGGTGCGATCAGTGCTCCCGGAATTGTTGCGGCCTCGAGTGAAATTGTTCACCGGCTTGTTCGTTGCAGATGGTGGTGCCAAAAATTTGAGGAGGTTGTTGGTGAGGGGGTAGGGGAGTTGCTGCCAGGAACAGGAGCAGTCGACGGGGCTGCGCGTAGGCTGAGTCGTTTCAGCTAGGCGGCCTTGCAGAGGGCCAGGTCTGCCGTTTGACGAACCTCGCATTTGGGATCGTCGTCGGCGTGATCGCTGCTACAATTTGGGCAGCCTAGCTTGCAGTTATGTGGAGTTTGCGGGTCTAGGATATCGGTGCCACAGATTTCGCAGCGAGGAAGGTGACTTCATGTACATATTCGTCTTGTCGATGGCCGATGGCCAGGCACGTGTTACAGAACTGCGCTTTTGGGCGGTGGGGTGCAGCGCTGTGCCCCGTGCTTGTAATAGACAGTACGTGGGACGTAGGAGCTGCGAAAGGTGATTAGGGCTGTGCTGGTTTTGCCCATCATGTGGGCAGACAGGATGTCGCAGGTTTCGGTCTCAAGGTGTTTGAGGAGCTCCTCCAGGGAAGTGTGGGGCTCTACTTGGTGAATGACGCCTTTGCAGGAGTCGTTTGGTGGCAGTTCGTATATCTGGATGGGGTGATGTTTATTCGAAATGGTGAGAGAGTTGACGGCGAGGAGCTTGGGGACGGTGTGAGAGTCCGTTATACTGGGAGTGGCGAGATTTCAGAGCGCAGCTCTTAGGCGCCCGTTTCCGGCTTGAGCGGCGTCGCCGTCGGCGTCGGCGTAACCGCGCGTTGCATTATGGGAAGTTTCCCATAATGACGTCACGAGGGTTACCTTCGTGAGGGTTACGAGGGTTACTCTCACGAGGGTTACCCTCGCGAGGATCACGAGGGCTACCCGCACGAGGGTCACGAGCGTTACCCTCACGAGGGTCACGAGCGTTACTCTCACGAGGGTTACCCTCACGACGGTCACATGGGTTATGAGAGTTACCCTCACGAGGGTTACCCTCACAAGGGTTACTAGGGTTACCCTCACGAGGGTCCCGAGGGTTACCCTCACGAGGTTCACGGAGTTGCCCTCACGAGGGTTACTCTCACGAGGGCCACAAGGGGTACCCTCGCGAGGGTTTTGAGGGTTACTCTCAAGAGGGCCCCGAGAGTTACCCTAATGACGTCACGTGTGACGTCACGAGGGTAAAATTTTCCCACTATATTTAGCATTAAATTTTCTCCGCTAAATTTAGCGGGAAAGGAAGAGGGGCATACCTTCCCCTCCGTACCATCCCCTCCTCCTCCTCAAGAGCTGCGCTCTAATTCGGCGTTGCAGAAAATTGTAAACGTCTTCAATTTTTTTTTGGAGCTTGAATGGTAACAATAAGGGAACGGGTCTCACTATCTGTGAGGAGAGCCATGCTGCTCAGAGCAGATGAAGGATGTGGGGCCATAGCGTGGCACGACTGAGACCATGGGAAGGGCGCAGAAGAAGAAAGAATTCCGCAGGTTTACTGTTTTTCGGTGAACGCTGGGCAGCTGCAGTCTACCCGTCGGCGTCCGTAATGTAGAGGCGACGCATGCTTGGAGGCAGAAATGTACGCGGCCGAGCCGCGGCGTAGGCCGATGTTGGTGGCAGCTTGAAGCAAAGCCGTCCCGCAGCCCGAAGCGGCGTTAGGCTTACCGGCATGGTTTCCGAGTGGGAGCACAAAAAGTGCTTGTATAATTCAGATAGGTGGTCCGGTAAAGGTCAGACTTGGCCTGGGAAGTCACGGGGCGCTTGGACACAGGATTCGAGGGGTGGTTAAAAGAAACCCGTTGAAAATCAGGCGTCCGGTCCAATTTCGGACGGAACGAGGCGAGTCGTGTCAGGCGAGCCATCGACGACGACGACGAACAGGGAAACGAAACAGTTCTCCCGTCCTCACCCTTCTAAAAGGTCCGATGAAGGCCACGTGGACCAACACGCACGACACGCTCACTATAGCGATCACACCCTCATCAAGATCACCCTCCACGCAGCCAACTACAAACGATCCAAGCCCACACTTGCTCGCTGACTGGACTAAATTTCGTTACAACAGCGACCCACATGATTCCTCCCCCTTCGCCGACTATCACATGTGGATGGGACACATTCATCATCGCACTCAGCTCCACTCTCAGAAATCACAACCAGACGATGCACCGGCGGCGGACGCCCACCTTCTCCATCTGTGGGAAGCTCGTCATAGCCTCATTCGCAAGTGGAAGAGCAACAAGTGCAACCGCCGCCCGCGTAAACGCATCTCCCTCCTCAATGACGAAATAACCACCTACTCGGACTCTCTTACTCAAGAGCACTGGTACAGCACCTTTGAAAAACTTAGCAATACCCTGCATCTTGCCTCCGCGTGGCGTCTTGTCCGCAGTCTAGTTAACCCATTTCAGTCCAAGACGGCCACACGCAGCTCCCTACAAAAACTCCTCAATTAATATACAACACCCGATCAGCTTGTTCAGGCTCTCCATAACAAGTGCATCATCATTCCCATGTAGCCCACGTACAACTACTATGCTGGGCGCAAACCTGACGACCATGCCTCGTCGGAGGAGATGACACTCGCCGAACTCAAACAGGCAGTAGCGGAAACCCGAGTCAACACGGCTCCGGGACCCGACAGAATTACACCGCATCAGCTGCTCAACCTCACAGATCAGGATTACTAGCACCTACTCACACTCATGAATGAGTCCTGGTGCTCTGGACTACTCACAAACGAGTGGAAGACGGCCATGATCACCTTCATCCCCAAACCGGGCAAACCACATGACATTGAAAACCTTCGTCCCTTGTCACTCACCTCATGTGCGGTAGAACTTATGGAGCGAGTCATCCTTCGCCGACTCCACACTCACTTAGACAATACACGACACCTTCCACCCCCCTCATTGGCGACCGACAACACATCTCGACTCAGGACACGCTCCTCCAACTCCAGAAGGCAGTATTCTCCACTCCCACCACAGCTCAATTGAAGGCAATTCTTGTAATCGACCTCCACAAGGCTTTCGATAACGTCCATCACGACAGTGTGCTAGAAAAGCTCCAGGCAACCAACTGCGGCACCAGGCTCTACAATTATGTCCGATGCTTCCCTTGCGGACGCCCATACTCCCTCAGTTTAGGTGGAATCACATCACCTACCTTCGACCATTCCCCACGCGGCATTTCACAAGGCTCAGTACTCTCGCCTACTCTATTCAATCCCGCCATATGCTATATACATCGAGGGCTAGCTCCCATACCAGACATACAGTACGCTATGTACGCCGACGATATCACCCTCTGGACAAGTCAAGGCTCAATAGGACAGATACAGGATACACTGCAACACGCTCTCAACAGCATCCAACAAGCCGCCAACCAAATAGGCCTACAATGTGCTCCTACTAAATCAGAACTCCATCTAGTTCACACTCTGCGCTGGGAACTGCCACAGATTTACCTTGAACAAAACAGTACCCCCCCCCTTTCCCACAGCCTAACAGCATCCGCCTTTTAGGACTCCACATCCAGCGTGATGGCGGTGGCTCAACCACGGTTAATCACCTCCTCAAACAAGGCAAACAGGTTCTGAAGATGCTCCGCCGCGTCTCCACTTCCTCTCGCGGACTCAAAGAAAGGAGCATGATGAGGTTCTGTGATGCCTTACTGATATCCCGCTTCCGTCACCTCCCGTACACCAAACTCACACAAAGACAAAAAATGAAACTGGATGCTCCCATTCGTAAAGGCACCAAGCTCGCCATCGGCGTACCCATCACAGCTAGCACCCACCGTCTCCTCGATATGGCTATCACAATACCGTAGATAAGCTCGTTGCTATCTAGAAACACCGTCAGGAAATCCGCCTTCTTACCCCCCAGAGTAGACACATACTCACTCAATTGGGCCATAACGTCCCACCCTCACCTCCTTCAAAAGAAGCAGCTCTCCCCACCACCACCCGTTCGCATCTTATCACAGCGCCACTCCCTCGACACATGCAACCAATGCTGAATTTAGCACGACGGGCTCAACGTATTGCCTTTTTCACACGTTACACCGCCCGCACTCCTCATCGCACATTCCTCTATACAGATGCTATAGTACGACTGATACAGGCACGGCCATAGCGGTCACAAGTCATCATTTCAGTACAATACACACCGCCGTTCTTGCTCCCATGGACCCATGCTTGGCGGAACTACACACCATTGCAGCGGCTATCACATATATCTCCGCAGGCTCTTTTACCTCCTCTATCCCCATCATCTTCGCCGACTCTATGGTCGCCTGCCGACGACTCATACACAACTCACTTCCACTTGCCATCGCACAACAAATACAACGCCACCTACTATCACCCGTTGACAGGGTTGGGTAAAGTACATCTAAAATGTACTTCAAGTAAAGTGCGAAGTAAATTAGACGTGATGTACTTCAAGTAAAGTAGTAAGTACACTGGGTTCAATATACTTGAAGTAAAGTACTATAAATACAATGTACTTTCAAAGTAACGTACAAGTATTTTAACACAATCGTTCATGATGCCCTTTAGTTCCCCTATACAGTGATTTTCTAACTGGTATGCATTGCCCAGGGGTAATCAGGGCTGCATGACTTATTTTCAAGAACAGCGGCGAATATTTGATAAAGTGGCCACAGAGTAGTTATTTTTAGGAATTGAGCTCAATTCTTGAAAATCACTGTATAGTGATTTTCTTGCACTGGATTGTTGCACCCAAGGGGGTTGAAGGGATGCTGAACCAAAATCTGGATCCCGCAAAACACGGTGGCAGAAGCGTGCAACGGGACGTTACAAAAATTAAAACATCACTTATACAGCGATATCTCGAACGGATGACGGTATTTTTCTAAAAAAAGGAGGCGCATTTGACAGATATGTTAACGTCGTTCCTCCGCGAAGAGTCGAAAAGGAGAGGAAACGGCCTCCCGTCTTCTCCGCCTCCCCGACTTGATGTGGCGAAGAGAAGGGAGGAGGAAACGAGATATCTTGACGTCACTCGCCTCGTCGGCCTTGTTCAATCTCGACCTCTTTTTCCAAAAAATACGGCCGTCCATTCGAGATATCGCCTTACGAGCGGTGCTATAGGAATTGCAGCGCCCCGCCTACCGCTCCTGGACTGTTTTGTGAAATCCGAATTTCGGTTCACCATCCCTTCAAATGTACTCGGAGAGAGCATGACGTCAGCCCTGTAGCTTCCGCAAGCAATCCTCTCATAAAGGAATGTCCCTTCCCTAATGAAAAAAAAAAGAAACAGTGAGTGTGCAAGTGAGCTGGTGATAATTAATCATAATGTGACACCTGAAATCGGGGTGCGAATAAATTAAGGAACTTTCAAGTCGAAGGAAAAGACAAAAGAGAATGTCTCAAAACATTCTGACGTTCTCCTCTGTTTTTTTTTTTCTTTGACTCGAAAGTTTAATTTTTCCGCACCACAGTCTCAGGTGCTACATTATGATTAATTTTGCTCATATAATATTTTAAACCTTCTCCCTTGCGCTGATCGACCGAGAAGTAGCGAGAGCTCAAAAAGCTACGGGAAAGCCGCCCCCAGAACAAACGGAGCGATGCGTCGTCTGCTCACGTCTCTGTTGAGAGTAGAATATCCCTTCCAGTATTTCTTCGGAGTTGACAAAGCATCATTTTGTGATACAAATTTAACAAAACCAAATTTGGGGAAAGTACTTTGAAGTCGAGAATTGTACTTTCCTCGGAAAGTGCCAGAAAAAAATACTTTAAGTAAAGTACAAGTATATACTCAGAGAATGTACTTCAAGTAAGGCAGTGGCGTCACAAGGGGGGGGGGGGGGGGGCGGACCGCCCCGGGTGCAGCGCTCAGGGGGGTGCACGGCGGGCCCCGAGGGCGGGGGGGGGGGGGGGGTCGCGGCAGGCTGCCGCCCCGGGTGCCGCTGACCCTCGTGACGCCACTGAAGTAAGGTACAAGTTTCCTATACCTACTTGAAGTAGTACTTTAAGTACAATGTACTTCAAGTACTTCCCAACACTGCCCGTTGAGATCTTCTGGATCCCAGGTCATGGGGGCATGCCGGGCAACCAGAAAGCACACCTGCTCGCCCGCGAAACGCTCCACCGGGCACCTGACATCCCCAGATCTGCCCAGACGTTTCCCGTGGCCTTGCCTTTCCTCGAATCATATAGACACGCCCGTCGAGTCTTTCCCCACTTCACCCTCACCTCACACACCACCAAGGCACCATAATCCGCAACGCCCAAATTAACACCCTCCCCATCCCAGCCCGCATCCACCTTCTACGAGGTCTACTCCCTGAGGATCCTCCCCCTGCATCCACTGAGGCGACCGCCCAAATACCCATCACATCTTATGGATCTGCCATCCCTCTCTCCCCACCCCTCCCTAACCCCCCCTTTCTGTCCCTCCTCCGAAACCCCGAGTGGCTGACTACGGCCACCAATGATCTCAATGACAATTGCTGGATCGCGCTTCCCCGCTTGTTCGCTGCAGCGCGAGTGAAGCCACCGGACTTCACTCGCTTGGGATACGATTTGCGGTTTTGCTAGCCTTTTGCTGCGGTTTTCCAGCGTGCTGTAGACACGTTTTCTACTCGTTCGTCGTCATTCGCCGAAGAAGTTTTTTAAGACTCAGTGCACCGTTGAGACTTTCCGTTGTGAACACGTAGAAAATTTTACGAAAGCGCAGTGCCGCAGGAAAAAGGCACAACTCGTCGAAAGCAAGTTTCGCCGGTCTGGCGGCGTGTTCAAAGCTTCCTTGGCACGCCGAAGTGCCGTGTCTCTGTGCCTTCGCACGCTTGGATACCGACCAAGAATCGACGCCGTGTGAATGTGTTTTGCGAGTGCAATGTGCGTGAAGCCGTATGTGCCTCTGGATCAGCGTCTTACTTTACTCTGACGTCTGTATACTTGCGGCCCTCGCGGTTTAGGAACGAGCTTAATCCAGCGTCCACTAGCGACGGAAGATGGGGGAAGGTACGTCTTTTTTCGTCCTTAGACGATTTACACAATACCGTGCACAACAGCTCCTCATCACTGATCAGTGCTGGCTCATTATCAACCTACTTAATTGCACTTGACGTTTGAGCGCGGCTCGCCTAATTGTAATTGGTCAACAGATTGCACACGACCATATCGGCCGCGCTTCAAAGATTTTCATTCTCGCCGTCTTGTACTTTTGCTTTCGAAAACCCTCCTTGCTCCACAGCGTTGCTCTATTCGTGCTCCCACGTAATCCATTAGAGTAGATTTGGAATATAGCCATGGTTAATAGTACATAAGAACACGTACAGATCTCCCCCTTTTTATTGATAGCAACTCACCGGAACAGCTGGACGATCCAGAACTCCGTGGCCGATATATATTTATAAATCATCTAAAGGCATCTACGCGCGACACACGTTCAGAACTTTGGTGCGGCGTCAATTCTTGATCGGTATCCAAGCGTGCGAAGGCACAAAGATGCATCACTCGGCGTGCCAAGGAAGCTTTGATCACGCCGCGAGACCGGCGACACTTGTTTTCGACGAGTTGTACCTTTTGATACGGCTTCACGCACATTGCACTCGCAAAACACATCCACACGGCGTCGATTCTTGGTCGGTATCCAAGCGCGCGAAGGCACAGAGACACGGCACTTCGGCGTGCCAAGGAAGCTTTGAACACGCCGCCAGACCCTTGCTTTCGACGAGTTGTGCCTTTTTCCTGCGACACTGCGCTTTCGTAAAATTTTCCACGTGTTCACAACGGCAAGTCTCAACAATACACAGAGTCTTAATAAACTTCTTCGGTGAATGACGACGAACGAGTAGAAAACGTGTTTACAGCACGCTGGAAAACCGCAGCAAAACGCTGGCAAAACCGCAAATCGTATCCCAGCGAGGTTGCGTCCGGTGGCTTCACTTGCGGGAGCGGGAAGCGCGGTCCAGCAATTGTCATTGAGATCAGTGACGGCCACCACATTCTTAGATCAAGTTTACCTGGATGTGTACATCCAGTCCTCTCTAGAGTATGCCACCAGAGGGGCCTGGTCTGAGACCTCCTGCTCATATTCTTTGGGCCTAATAAGGTTTCATCTCTCTTTCTTTAAAAAGAAGGGGACGCGCTGCCACTCAATGGCGTAGCAGAAAATGCACAGTTTTTTATGGGCTCAGGCTTTATTAACTTTCATTTAGTCAGGATAGGCTCGCAGGGCAGAGTGGATGAAAAAAGAAAAGAAAAATATGCAGTACGCCGTCTTGGACGATCACGACTTTAACGACAGTACAAATTTCGCCACACGCCTTCTCTACGATTGCAAAAGACGATGTAATATTAGCAGAGATATAGCAACGTATAAATATGATTTTGTGATCACATAGAGGTTGCAAGCGTTCAGGAATGCTAACACTAATCACTTTTCTCGGGTGATGACTACGCGTCAAAATTCGCATCCTTCACACACGCCTTTAAATACAGTGCGCACCAGTAATACCTTGAACTTTAGCACACGTATGGAATGCGCACAATAAGAAATCCGAGCGATGTTCGAGGACACAAATGGTAAGAAAGCACCACTGTCATCGAAGTAGAAGAACACGTAAAAGAACAGTAGAAGCACGAGCGTTTCCTCTGTCTTGAGAGTGCCGCCACAACATCGGTCCACGAGCAGATGGATCATCCCTTCTGGACGTGCTGAATTATCGTCGCGACACACGACGAGAATTCAGTCAAGGAAAGCGCTCGACACGGAACGATGAGCTTCCACACCACGCCGAACACGCCAGCGATCACCACCAACGCCATGCTTTTCAGGAGATAGCAGGAACAGCGAAACAGCGCAGGCGCAGTCTTATCTTTCTCTTGCTTCGTTTACCACACGATAGATGGCGCAAAGCTCCGAGCAATATAAAATTCGGCAATTTCCCTCACGTCGCTAATTATTCTACAAAAAGGGGTCAGAATATTCTTTAAAGGAAACATTCGCCGGCTATTTATTCTTTATGATCGCGGTGCTGGCGAGGTAGGCTCTTAACCAATAGGTGACGTGGATTCGGGTGACGTGCCGTGGCACCGCGGGATGCATCGCAGTGAAAAGGAAGAGAACTTTCGAAGGAAAAAAGGTATAAAAGAGTGGCTTTTCTTTTAAAAGTTCTATAGCGAAATTTTTTTCCCTTTCTAGTTCTGAGTGGTGGGTTTATTTTCACACCTTTTACGACGTGCGGTAGATAAAATTCGACTCAAAAGTCGCTTCATCGAATCCCGTTAAAAAAAATAAAAAAAACGAACAAACTAATAGTGAAGAACTGTTAACTTATAACGTCTACAAAGAAATATCGCGCTGAAAAATAACGCTTCCAAATATGAACCAAATAAGAGAGAAAATGTCACTTGGAAGTGGAAGTCTGTGTGCGAAACAGATTTTAACATCAAACAATAGTCTGGACGAGAAAGATTTTTTTTTATTCTCTTTTGGATTTTTGTTGCTAATAATAATTAAATAAATTAAAGTATTGAGTATTGGGAGGAGCGTACACTTTTGTAATATTTGCCTGCCTCTACACCCTGAGAAACAGTCTGCGAGTTTACTTTTCTACCAGAACACAAAAAAGCCAATCATGACGAAAAATAGGATTCTGCGAATGAGCAAGTGAAATGGCATGCGCACTGTCCCGGCGGAAGTCGCATTTTTTGGTCTAATCGTATCCTGGGCTTGATCATCCGCTGGGATCCTTCCGTTGTTTGGTGTCATTGACTGTCTTCGTGTTCTGCGTAAAAATAAACTCGCGGATTCTTTTTTTTTTTCGAGTTTATACGGGTAAAAGTCTTGCAGTATTCGGCTCGCCGAGTTCAATAAAATTCGATTTCGTGTGTAAACTCTTCAAAAATCGATGGTCGATTTTTTTTTCTTTCAAGTTTATATTTGATGCGGTTTACAACTGCTTAACTAAGAAACGATCGGTATATATAAATTTTAAAACAGCCCTTGGCGAGTATATGGGCATAGGACATATAACTGATACGGAAGAGTATTTTTGCAGCATCTGAATATTTTGTAAATTTGTTTTGTGATTCTACCAAGGACCAAATTTGAATAACTGTCGTAAATGTATCTACTTTCAAAATGTTGAGAGAACGGAACCAATGTGATTGGCTCAACCTGCAAAAATACATGTATCACTTAGGATATAAAGAAGACGAAGAGGCGGTTTCTTGTTAACAAACTTTAGACTTCCAGAAACAATTTCCGCAAGGCTTTTAGTTCGTGACTGCTGTTTCCTTACACATTGATTAATGCTGCAGTTGACTTTCCTTTTCTACTTACTCCAATTTCATTCTATGTTCCTCGACATCTAACCTGGCTTAGGGCACTTTATTTATCATTTTAGTGTACATCGTGGCACTCCTTTGTCTAGGATTCAGCACACGTATTATAAGTCGGACAATACATACCTTGATTTCTCTGCTCCTTTTTCAAAATTAAAAATAATGTCTTACTCATGTGTGCTAACTAGGATGTGACAATACATTTTTTTATTGAACTTGAGTGAGTGTACCCCTATTTAAGCGTAACAGCTCTTTGGGGACACGCAATAAAAATATGATTGATTGATTATTTGAATTTACATTTTGTTCTCGTCCCTATTTATTGTCATATCAACCGAAATGGGAAATATTAAATTGGGAAATAAACCCATTCAAAAGGAGAAAAAATTTTTTAAATCTCTTGACGTGATACTTGAGTCCTTCAATTAATGTCTATACATTTTTTTTAAGCTAACCAGATCTGTTTAAAAAAAGCCGTCAAAGTTACATTTATGCGGTTTGTTCGGGTGAGTTATACGGCCAGGGGGACATAGTGTAGGAGGCTAATTGTAACGATCACTAATAGTTAGGTAAAATTTGGTAATTAACTTTTAATTAGTGGAAATAGACCTATGGTTCCAACTAGAAACTTGTTGAGCTTCATTGAAAAGCACGAAATCAGAAATTTTTAGAAAGAACAAGAGAAGGGGGCATGATAGAAATATCAAAGATCATGCAGGCGGGCGGGTGAACTTTCAACGTCTCAAACATCTGAGACTTAGGAAATAGTTAGATCACAGCTTCTCAAAAAGAGTTTCAACACCGTAACCCTCAGTTCCGGCTTGATGTCGAGCTGCGACTTTTATACACTTCGTTTTCATTGTCGCCACCGGAAAAAAAAAATTCACATGTTTTTAATGCGTTAGCATTATAACGCTCGTTTTGACGAAAACCCGGCGGTGTCTTCCGTTTGTCAGCGCCGGGGAGAGAGGGAGAAGGAGGGGGAGAGGGTGACGCGTGCGACACTCCCACTAATCCGAAGCGCTGACGTCAGCACGCATCAACCTCTTCCTTTCTCCCTGGCGTTGACAAACTGACAGACACCGCTGGGTTTTCCTCAAAACGAGCGTTTTCGTTTTCGTCAAAGGAGCGTCGCATAGCTGTCGCGGAGCCAGAAAGGAGGAGGCACTGAGGCGCGGTGGAATTCGGGCGTGCTCAGTTGCCACTCTGCCGTCGCCGGTTGTTCTCTCTGGGTTTCCGTAGTAGCGGCGGTACATGGGCTGTGATAGCTGTGTGTAGTTAAAACGATGGATGCGGTTCCCTCCACGAGTGGTATGGATGTGGTTCTTTCCACGAGTGATATGGATAACCGTATCCAAGGGCGTCGACGTGCTCTGACAAGCAGAGTACAGAAAATGGGTGAAAAAATTTACAGGAAGATCTATTGTTTGTTTCTTATGAAATGCGCTAGCATGGCCCTTGTCAAATGCCACACACGCCTCCCTTTGGGAAACGCTAACACTGACCCCGTAACGAGGCCAAAAAGAGGCAGTAAAAATAGAGGAAGCAAAAGACAAAGTCAAAATAGAAAAGTGAAAGAGTCAGCGTTAGCGTTTCCAAAAGGGGGACGCGTGTGGCGTTTCCTAGGGGTCATGCTAACGCATTCCAAAATAATCTACCAATAAATCTTTCTGTTTCGTTTTTTTTGTTTTTTTTTAAATCTTTTTGCGACTTTCTGATGAATCTCCCATGACCCCTTTTGGGGCCGTGAGTCGCGATCCAGTTTGGGAGACACTGCTGTATAGTATTACGAATGGTAAGAATGAGTTTGCGCTGTTTTTCCGCCGGGGAAGGGCTAATAATCGAAAAGACAATTAGAAGCAAGGGGAGGGGATCACCGAAACATGTCGCGTCGGGCTAGAGCAGTCTGTTCGCGAACAGTGTCCGAAGTCTGTACCGCTGCGCGCCTTGTCTGCGACGGATCGTCGCACCCTTAATCGGAGGAAACAAAATATGTTCCACGACTGGAGTTCGCGACAGCTGTGACTAATGAAAGCACATCTCAAAAATATACAAATAAGCGAAGCTGATTCCACGCTCGACATCTGCTACTTTCACCGCGGACTCTCTGAATGAATAAGAGCACACAACGGGAGAGGGAGGTGGCAAGCAAACAGGGAGAGAGCCCCAAAAATCCACGTTCATCTGAGACGCCAACTAAATACAAATCACGCCAAGAACTCTCAACGTGCCTCCTAAAAGTAAAGGAGACTAAGAGGATAATAAAAAATGCAAATGCTGGAAAAAGCACAAAAAAGAAAGCTAAGGAGCAATCAAAGAATATCGGAGTTATAAAGCCCCCACCCCCAATATATATATATATATATATATATATATATATATATATATATATATATATATATATATATATATATATATATATTCAATTTTCTAGGGGCGGGGGGAGGGGCTTTATAACTCCGATGTTTCTTGATTGCTCCTTACTTTTCCTTTTTTTATGCTTTTTCCAGCGTTTATATATATATATATATATATATATATATATATATATATATATATATATATATATATATATATATATATATATATGGAAATAAGAACGTCGCCTTAAAAAAAACAAAAAAACATCAAAACTGTACGTTGTTGCTGCCAGAAGGGGACTCAACCGACACTTCAGTCCAATTCTCGCACAAAGGGAAGCGTGGCCCCCGAATGGACAAACAAAATCTCTCGTCCGACAAACAGGAGAAAGGAAGCAGACGTGTTTGAATTACGCTGTCCGGCCGACAATAGGAAGGCGGTCGGTCCAGGAAACTGTACATAGAGAAAAAGCGCATCGAATAAAGCGACGGGACAACAGAATGTGAGGGAAACACACATGCCGCGTCTGTTTCCAAACACGTGTTCCCCCACCCACCCCACGCCTGACCCCAATGTTGCTTTCTGCTCATGGAAACACACGGTCGACCTGCAATTTGGAGTACGTCCCTGTCCTGACCATCATTTCCCTTTGACATTTGTGTTCTCTGCTCGTTGCCTCTCGTTTCTGCGTGAGTGTGTGCCTCGCAAAGTAATCGTGGTGGGCAACATTACCCGCCGATTAGGCCCCGTTCAAGACGTGCTCCTCCGGAACCTTGTCGATTAACCCCCGCTACCGTTTGCCAATACTAATGGTTTCGATGGCATGTGTCGCTAGAATGGAAGAACACCATTCGCCGAGACGACTGCCTGAATGCCACCCAGTCGGAAAGAAAGCCAGACTGCGTATTTTCTTTCTCTGCCTAGCCGTCGCAGACAGCTCAAGCCGAGTATATTCGGAGTTTCCAGGAAGGCAGCTTGACTTACAGTTCCAGGCTTCTTTCAGTAAAGATCTAACGAGGCTGTGACTCTAACCGGCCTCTGCACTTACCAAGATGTTCTGCGTAACCAAATATTTGACTTCGACCAGGACTCTATACTTAGCTCACTTAGAAGTAGATTCTTTGGTCGAAAATGAAGCTAAGAAACAGGAAGGTATAGGCAGCCTTCGCTTGAGCGGTCCTCGGTTCATAGAACGGCAAACGGGCACGACCTTGAGTTAAAAAAAACTCTTTTTGTTTTCTTCTGTGCCTTGCACGAGTTACCTCCTGACCACTGGTGAGACACGGAATCCGTGCGCTGTGTTGCCACACTTTGGAAATTAATACTTCCTAGAAATTATTTCTTTGCTCCATGCCCGCTTTTGATAGTAGTCGTGCACACTAAAATAATTTACAATAATTTACACTCTTAAGGGTGTAAGAACGCTGTTCCAGAGACTTACACCCCTGACTACACGCTTTCATCACCCTTAATTTATAATTCATAATTCATAATTCATAATTCATAATTTATTTGTGATGGAGGAGCATATCCACAAAACAACGCAGGTTCGTCAAAGCCTTCAAGGGCTTGTGTGACTAAACCGAGGTTGCAAAGATATCAAAATAATTATCACAAAAAAAGAAAGAAAAAGGAAAAACATAAAAAATGGTGAACTTAACCAGAATTAGCAATAGTTCCAGTTGAAGCTTAGGCTTCCAAATAACAAAAAAATATAAAATTCAATAAAAATAAAAAGAAAGGCAGGTTATGTTACTAGAAAAAAATCACAGAATCGTTCATTGAAGAGTTGCACGATGCAGGTTACGTCCAGGTTCTCAGTGCATGGGAACAGTCACAAAATGAGTCATGAAAATAAAACAGAACAAATATGAGGCAGAGTTTGACACAAGCAAAATTTAGTTATATCACAAATACACCAATTGAGGACGGCACCCTATTTGTGTCATTAATAGTAACCACAAATAAAAGCATTATTTTAATCAATCACCTTTGGACTATACTCAAAATGCACCAATCAGGAGACACCTATTGACATTACTAGTGGCGACAAAAAGAAAACTGTCAAATGAAATCAAAATAAGGGCGTTTGAGAAAAAAATACGAAACGCAAAAAACACACACAAAAATGTTGTACATTTTTAGATCGACTCATCGGGAGACAGGAGAAGGCGAAGCGATTTTCTAAGCTTTTTTTCTGGAAGTGAAATCAGGGAAATTAGCAAATATATAATTTTAAAATTAATAATTTTTTATTTTCCTTTTTTCATTACAAAACGAAAAAAGGTGGAAAAGAGGGCAAAAAGCTGCTACTGCAGCGTGACGGCAATTTGACTGCAATTTGACCTAATACGCCATCTTTTAAGTCGTAAATCAGGGCGCTGTTGCATTGAACACCCTTCATTTTTGAAGGGTGGAAAGGGGATGTGAAAAAGGCTGCTATGGTGAAGTGAGACGAACACCCTTCTTGAAGGGTCCTCGCTGCACTGACATCTGCTTTAGCGGAGGTACGTTTAACGATGATCTTAAATAAGTATTGCCTGCCCCAATGCTTTTACAGCGGAGCTGTTAGCGGCTAGTTTCTCCAGTATTGTGTCCGTCAGCAAACAAATGATTACGCGAAACTCTAGACAGCTACCGCCATCTATGAGCGACGGCGGCAACCAGACAATCGGCTTGCCGGTTGTCTGGTTGCTGCTGTCGCTCATAGGCGGCGCAACCTTTCCAGCCTTTCCACTCTGGCTTGCCGACTTGCGGACAGCCATTACTTCATTCCCACCATAGTACAGCTTGCCTGGTCTTCCTTCTTCGCCAGAGTGCAAAGGCTGAAAGCTTTTTTGCTTGGAGACTCATTTCTTGAAATTGGATATATTAGGCAATGCGCGAAATACTGAGAAAAACAGAGGAACATATTGTAATATTTGTAATTGCGGAGGTGGTCACCTGCAAATGAGTAGGTCTTTTGAAATGTCGAGATGCATATATATATATATATATGGTGACTGAAATAACATGGCTCGATCTAAAATGGGCCATAAAATTCGGCGCCTGCACATGGCAATCTAAACTTTTCGTGAAAGCCATATTTCACAGATCGGTTTTGTCTTGCAAAAATTACAAGGCGTAGCTCCCTATCGGTAAAAAAATAGGGCTAACAAATTTGCCAGGGTCAACGGCGGATGGCGACGCAGACGACCGAGTCGAGTGGCGGGGCTCGTTTGGCGCACGTATTGATAGATGGCGCTACCTCCTTATCGAGACTACTAGCAACGACCGTGGTCTATTAAAATTAACATTTTTGTAATGTACCTTTGGTTCAAAAATAAATGAGGACCAGAAAAACAAAGCTTGAAGTAAAAAGAAAAAAAAAAATACAAAAAGCGGTTGCATAACGACGGCGCTTTTGGAGCCGACGGATTTCGTCTGCATGACGTCTGCTTTCCTTTGCTGGTCGTCTACACCTTCCAACGCTGTTCCCGACGCCATCTATCAATACGTGCATCAAACACGCCCCGCCACTGGACTCGGTCATCTGCATCGCTGTCCACCGTTCACCCTGGCAAGTTTTTTGGCCCCAATTTTTTTACAGAAAGCGAGCTACGCTTTGTAATTTTACAACATAAAACAGACCTGTGAAATACACCTTTGGCGAAAATTTAGATTGCTATGCGAAGGCGCCAATTTTTAAGGCCCCTTTTAGATCGAGCCTGGTTATTTTTGACACCCTATATACAAAGTGTCGCAAAAAAAAAATACAGGGTTTTTTCATTGCAAAAATAAACTAGGCATCGCCGAACGCTCATTCTCCGCCCACAGGTAGCGCTAAAGGTCACAACCAGATGCCAAAGTTTCAGCCCGACCGATACCTTATTCAAAAGTTATGTGATTTTCTGAAAATTTCAATGGGAAAATGGAGCCCATTTTTGCCCGTTTTCAATTGCTGGTGCCATAGAGCCCAGTGTATTCGAAACCTCTGTCGGTCGCCATTTTCCCGATGAAATTTTCAGAAAATCATTTATAACTTTTGAGTAAGTTATCGGATCGGGCTGAAACTTTGGCATCTGGTTGTGACCTCTAGCTCTACCTTTGGGCGGAGAATAAGCGTTCGGCGATGCCTAGTTTATTTTTGCCCGGTATTTGACCTGCCCTGTATTTGACACCCCGTATTTAAGGTGGTGGAGCAGTCACCAGAGTTATGATCCCTCTCGTATGCGTGCATTTGTGCGCGTCTGTATTTTCTCTTTCTGTGCACGAGCAGTGCATGGAGTGTCCGTTGCTTTTAAACTTGCTGTTCGTTGCAGCAAATTTAGGGGAAGTTTGACGATGTTGCTGTGGCATGGTAAAACACGCCGCAGACTGCTTCCACCGTGGAGGTAGGAAGCTTCGGAGACGACATGACGCCACCAGAGGGGAAGCCAGGAGTGTGGAGGGACACGCTGTCAGCGATGACCAAAACAGTTGTGGTTTTGGTCATCGTTGGGGCGTGTCCCTCCACGCTACTGGCTTCCCCTCTGGTGACGTCATGTCGTCTCCAGAAGCTTCTTACCTCCACGGTCAAAACATGTGGCACCGAGCACGAGGTTTCACGCGCATATGTCACGCTCAATGTCGCAGCGCAAACTTTTTTTTTTTTTTGTTTGGGGGGGGGGTTAAATGTATATTTTAACCTCGCCATTCGCCGATCTCTTTTGGTAGCCAGCGACTGGCTCTTTCAAGTGCTTTTCTTTATAGAAAAGTAGACGCATTGTGTGTGTTTGTGTGTGTCCTTTAAAGTTTAGATTATGTTTTAGACGCAAACGTCTGGCATCTGTCTCCCCGCGTAGTATGCGTAGAAGCTGCAAGGTCAGCGAAGACCGTAGCGAATTGCACGATCCTGCAGTTGACGATACAGCGTTCCTCTCCGACTATTGCCGTTTATATTCGCGCGTTGACAGTCTTGAAACTCAGGCCAGGGTTTTCGATGCTATTGTAGGCCGACGCGCCGTGTACAACAAGCACACGTGGTGGGGGCAAAAGCGCAGGAACCCACGTGAAGCGTCTGCGCATACGCCGTGCCGACTGCAGCGCCACCGCAGCGGCGTGTCGTCAGGGCCGCGTGTCGCTGTATCGTTTTCGGACCGTAGCTCAGCGCAGCGTTCTCATGACCAAGCCTAAGTATTCGAGCGTCACTCTAGTCGGCGACAGCTTTCGAAACAAGGGGCACGCTTTCTTGTCTTCACGCTGCTTGCTTCTTCGTGGGTTCGTCGGCCTCCTCTTATGGCGCACTCTGACTGGCCACAGGGCGATGTGCGAGACTCGCCACGCTCGGCGTTCTAGATTTGGCTTGGAGAATCCCAGGATGTTTAGAGCTGCACGTCAGGAAGAGAAGCAGGCGGCTCGCTGATATGTACATCATTTAATACTGAGGAAAACGGTGTTCGGCACGGCAGGTCTTTTGTCCGATGGAGTCAGGAACCCACGCTCGAGCACACTGCTCGTGAACGTGCGCGCTCACATCCCGCGCCCGTTGCGTCATACATTACACTCGCGCTACGTATGCTTTGCTCACGGTTCCAATGGCTGTCGTAAGGGCATACATGTCTTTCTTTTTCCTTTGGTGTCGTGGTGGGAACGGCTAGAGGAGAGAACACTATACGATAGTGTACCAGATTGTTTACGTAACTCTAATCTTTGGCATGGAAAATTTTAACCCACACCGCTAAGCTTTTTAATATATGTATAATTTTTTTTTATTTAAGCGACATCGAACAAAGCTGCTTGAGAAAACAGTTTATTTTCCAGTGACTAAAGATACCTTTTTTTTGGTGTGTGTGTGCGTGTGTGTGCGTGTGCGCGCGCGCGTGTGTGTGTGTGTGTCTGTTTGTGTGTGTGTGTGTTTGTTTTCGTCTCTTGCTCGCTCAGTTTCTTTTTTCCTTAAGCAAAAGT
The DNA here is from genome assembly GCA_037355805.1 of Ixodes ricinus. NCBI lineage: Eukaryota > Metazoa > Arthropoda > Arachnida > Ixodida > Ixodidae > Ixodes > Ixodes ricinus. The sequence goes on from JAZHYW010070255.1 coordinate 174,466, forward strand.
CACACTGCTCATACATCATGCAAAAGACAGTCTGCAAACACCAGTCACCGCAATAGAGAGTTTTAGTAATACGTATGGCAGCAAACGTAAGCCCCCTACGTTAGCGTTAACACTGCGTCCTCCATACTCCGCATGAGCCATACGTAAGTACTGCGGCGAGCTATGCGTACGTACGCTCGCTATCGCTTTTTGCGAGCGTACGTAGCGGTCCCCTGCGTATACATTCGTTGCTCTCGTCGCGCACGGGAAAGCGCGAGACTACTCCAGTTTCGAAAATGGCGGTGGTGAGGCAAACCAGTGGAAGTGCTACGCGTGTTGTACGGGTTCGCTTCACCATTGAAAATGACCTTAACCTTGTGGAAGAAAGAGAAAGAAGAAGAGAAACGGGCGAGGCTCGTGGCGGGCGAAGACACGCAGAGTTCGGAGGTGGAGACAGACGAAAGAGCCGATGCCTTGCCGAGCAAGGTCTCCAACTGAAGACCCGGACCACTAGACAGCCTTGGCCCTCCTCTTCATCGGACTCTGAACTTAAGTACAGATAAAACCTTTTCCCAATGGTACCGCTTCCCCGTGCGACTTCCTCGGAGTGAGTGGAACTCGGCCTGATCGGGCGGTATTGACAGGCGACCCACAACCTCCTGAAAGAAATCAACGCGACGAACCCTTTCGAGCACCCACAAAGATGGGCGTCGGTAGCCAAGAACGTTGGCGACGCCGTCCAACCCAAAAAGGTGTTTTTTCTGCGGTCGGTACGCCAGCGGTGTGACGTATTGCTTGCATACTTCCAAGCAAATGACGAGGCCAACATAGGATAGTAGAGATCCCACAACACACTGGAGCGAACCATAGATCGAACTGCTGGTCGAACCATAGATCAAACTGCTGATCAAACTGCCCTAGAAAAAAAAAAAAGACAAGACACGTTTACAACAGGCAACTGGAAAGAGATTCACGCACTTCGTAGAAAAATCGAAGAGATTCGCATTGTTAAATAGGATTGTTTGAGGCAGTTCGCAGGAGCACATCTGGATGGCGCTGCAAGTCTTTACGTATCGTTACGTATGCGTTTGCCTTCCGCTATACTAAGAGTGCGCGTTCAACGCGCTCTGTAACGTTACGTTGACAGCTAGCGTGCATTGTACGCAGTGCTGACGCAAGGGTCGTTACGTTATTCTAAAACTATCTAATTCCTGGAACTTAGCACGTGCCTTAAATAAAATAAAACCGTCGTTCCTTTTTTTGCAGGATATTGTCACGAATGGACAGGCGAGGAACCAAAAGAATAACTGGAAAACTGAAACGTTTAATGGGGGCGAACTTGTGCCCAAAAATAAAAAGGAAACAGTAGATAACAGCAGAACGTCGCGGGCGTCGAAATCGGCGAAAGAGCAGAATCGAACGCTGGGGCGAAACTGACTGCGGCTCGCCACGCGGAGCCCCTTTTGTACACGCGTGGGCTTCTCGAACAATCGGCGTAGAAGGTTCGCGCATAGAACATTCTAACCTCGAACATGCAACAGAGTTCTCGAATTTACCAGAACATTACATTAGATGTCACCAAAAGGCGTCCCCGCGGCCAGGAATCGAACCCTGGCTTTTCGCGTGGGAGGCAGGCGCTATAACCGTTAGGCCACGCGCTCGCTGCCTACTTTGCAAGCTTCGCGCGCGGCATTACTCCCCCTTTAAAAAGTGCATCGCCCCGATGCAGCACAAAACAAAATAAAGGAAACAAACAAACAAACAAAAATAACGGTAAAATAGTCATCTGGAACACATAAGGTCCACAGTCCTATCGAGCGTAGTACGGCTTCATGCGCACGACGTGGACGACTTCTGGTCGTGGAGGGCGGCGTGATGAAGTCCGTGTTCCGTCGGGCATCACCTCGTAGTTCAGATCCCCGAGTCGACGAAGCACTTTGTAGGGTCCGAAATACCGTTTCAGGAGTTTCTCGCTGAGACCACGGCGACGAATGGGAGTCCAGACCCATACCCTGTCTCCGGGCTGGAAGTGGACGTCCCGACGGCGAAGGTTGTAGCGGCCAGTGTCGATTCGTTGTTGGGCTTGAATCCGGAGTCTGGCGAGCTGACGGACTTCTTCTGCCCGTTGGGCAACCACCTGGGCGTCGTCGCTTCCGTCGACAGCCGGTTCGTGGGGTAACATCGCGTCCAGCATTGTCGTTACTTTGCGACCATGAACCAGTTGGAAGGGTGTCACCCCGGTGGTCTCTTGCACGGCCGTGTTGTAGGCAAATGTGACGTACGGCAACACCTCGTCCCATGTCTTGTGCTCCACGTCGACGTACATAGAGATCATGTCGGCGATGGTCTTGTTAAGTCTCTCCGTCAGCCCGTTGGTCTGGGGGTGGTACGCAGTGGTGCGCCGATGGCTGGTGTGGCTGAGACGAAGGATTTCTTGCGTCAGCTGGGCCATGAACGATGATCCTCGGTCTGAGATCAGAACTTCGGGGGCGCCGTGCCGGAGGACGATGGACTCGATAAAAAACTTGGCGACTTCCACAGCAGTCCCTGCAGGAAGTGCTTTCGTTTCGGCGTAACGCGTGAGATAGTCTGTGGCGACGATAATCCATCTGTTTCCTTGCGTCGATGGTGGGAAAGGACCAAGCAGATCCATTCCGATCTGCTGGAACGGTGCACTCGGGGGAGCAATCGGCTGCAGGAGACCTGCCGGCTTCGTCGGCGGTTTCTTGCGTCGCTGGCACTCGTGGCACGACCGTGTATAGAAGTGAACGGTCTTCGGCAGCTTGGGCCAATAATACCTTTCACGAATTCGGGCCAGTGTACGGCTGTAACCAAGGTGTCCGGACGTCGGGTCGTCGTGGCAGGCTTGGAAGATCTCCGGTCTGAGGTCGGTAGGGATTACCAGCAGCCACGGCGTGCTGTTGTCTCCGAAGTTCTCCTTGTAAAGTACACCTTGTCGGAGGACGAAAGTCGGCAGGGCTCTCGAGAAGACACGGGGTACAGTACCCCTCGTCCTTCGAGGTGCTCGATTAGCGCGCGCAACTCAGGATCGTCTCTTTGACGTCGCGCCATGTCGTCCGTGTTCACTGCGCCTAGGAAACACTCGTCGTCATCGTCGTCGCTGCTACCGGGAGATGTCTCGAGAGGGGCTCTGGACAGGCAATCGGCGTCGCTGTGCTTCCAGCCTGACTTGTAGACTACAGTCATGTTGAACTCCTGCAGTCGGAGACTCCATCGAGCGAGACGTCCTGACGGGTCCTTTAAGTTCGCAAGCCAGCAGAGCGAGTGGTGGTCCGTGACAACGCGGAAAGGGCTCCCGTACAAGTACGGGCGAAACTTCGTGATTGCCCAGACGACCGCAAGACATTCCTTTTCAGTCGTGGAGTAATTTCTCTCCGCTTTGGACAGTGTTCGACTTGCGTAGGCGATGACTCGCTCGGTGCCTTCTTGCACTTGAACCAGTAGTGCGCCAAGTCCTTCGTTACTTGCGTCCGTATGAATCTCGGTTTCCGCGTTTTGATCGAAGTGTCCAAGAACAGGAGGAGTCTGGAGTCGTTGCTTCAGCTCGTCGAATGCGTGCTGCTGCTCCTCGGCCCATTCGAACTTCTCGGCGTCCTTCGTGAGTTTAGTGAGCGGTGCGGAAATCCTTGCGAAATCCCGAACGAAGCGTCGATAGTAGGCACAAAGACCAAGGAATCTTCGTACTGCCTTCTTGTCTGTGGGCGCCGCAAATGCCGCGACGGCGTGAGTCTTCTCGGGGTCTGGACGAACGCCTTCGTTACTAACCACGTGACCTAGGAATTTCAGTTCATCATAGGCGAACCGGCACTTGGACGGCTTGAGGGTGAGTCCGGCGGTCTTTATGGCTTGGAGAACAGCTCGGAGACGTCGCAAGTGCTCGTCGAAGTCACTTGAAAACACTACGACGTCGTCAAGGTAGACGAGACAGCTCTGCCACTTCAGTCCTGCCAGTACAGTGTCCATGACACGCTGGAAAGTGGCTGGCGCCGTGCATAGGCCGAAGGGCATCACCTTGAACTCGTACAGTCCATCCGGCGTGACGAAAGCTGTCTTCTCTCGGTCCCGCTCATCGACTTCGATCTGCCAGTAGCCGCTCTTCAGGTCCATCGATGAAAAGTATCGAGAGTGGCGCAGCCGGTCTAACGTGTCGTCAATGCGGGGGAGTGGATAGACGTCTTTCTTCGTCACCGCGTTCAGCTGCCGGTAGTCCACGCAGAACCTAAGCGTTCCGTCCTTCTTCTTGACAAGCACGACTGGAGAGGCCCACGGACTGCTTGAAGGCTGGATGATGTCGTCGTTCAGCATTTCTTGCACTTGCTCTTGAATGACCTCCCTTTCTTTTACGGAGACTCTGTACGGCGATCGGTGCACAGGGAGCGCGTCGTCCTCGGTAACGATGCGATGCTTCGCAACGGCGGTTTGGCGCACCTTCGATGACTTCGCGAAGCAGTCGCTGTATTCGGCGAGGAGGTCAGTCAGCTGTCGTCGTTTCGGGCCTGGAAGCTTCGGGTCGATGTCGAGCTGCGCTGGCGGTGCAATGTCTTGCTGAGGTGGCGATGATTCCTCAGCGATCGCGGCGATTTCGGCGGAGTTTTGAAGTTCCTCGACGTGGCCCACAGCGGCACCTCTCGTGAGGTGTTGTGTTTCTTGTCGGAAGTTCGTCACGAGCACCACGGTGCGTCCATCCTGAAGTTCGGCCACTCCTCTTGCAACGCCGATTCCTCTCCCCAGGAGCAATTGAAGGTTGCCTTCCAGGACAACTTCGCCGCAGGTAGCTGTATTGGTCACGACGGGTACGAAAACACTTGATCGCGGCGGCAGGTTCACATGGTCGGCGGCGACTCGGACGGCGGCTGTCGCTGTTTGGGGTTTCTCTGAAGGCGGAACAGGCTTCCGTAGCGTCAATCTGTTCTCACCCAGGTCGATGACGGCGCCGTATTCACACAGAAAGTCTATGCCGAGAATGACATCTCTAGAGCAGTCTTGTAGAACGACGAATTTCACAGGGCACGTTTCGCCGTGAATTTCGACGCGAGCAGTGCAACTTCCGACAGGCGTGATGAGGTGTCCTCCGGCGGTTCGAATTTGTGGTCCTCCCCAGGGCGTCGTAACTTTTCGCAGGCGGCGAGAGAGCCTCCCACTCATGACTGAGTAGTCTGCTCCGGTGTCCACGAGTGCCGATGCGTCGTGGCCGTCGATAATAACGTTTAGGTTGTTGGACACCGATGCAAGAGCGTCGTTGTGATGTGTAGCGTCGGGAGAGTGGGAGCGCTCCGTCGTTCTTGGAGGCTCTTTACGTCGGTCGTCTTCGGCAACTCCACCTCCAGGGGTTGCCGCGCCTAGTTTCCCCGGCGAGGAGCGATGGGCGACAGGCTTTCACGTCGGGGTCGGTGCATCGGCGAAGCTGGACGTCGCGGCGACGGCGACCGGAACTCTCGGTGGGACGCAGGCTCGGGGGACTGGGGTCGTCGCAGGTACTCGTCGATCTCGCTGGGACGTTCACCATGACGGGGGCGCGGGTCGTTCGGGTGGAACCCGCGCAGCCCGAGTCGTCGGTATGGGCATCGGCGGTACACATGGTCAGCTTCCCCGCAGTGGTAACACAGCGGGCGTAGGTCGGCCGTCCTCCAAACGTCGGTCTTCCTCGCACCCCGCTGCTCTGGGCGTGAAGCATACTTCGGCGCCGGTGCCTCACGTCTGGAAGCTGGCTGGTAGTGTCCTGTGACGGGAGGTTCTCTCTTGGCGGCGGCGGCGTAGGTCAGGACCGGCTGTTCGGGGGCTACTGCGACGGAGACCTCTGGCAAGAGGGCCCGGTGTACCTCCTCGCGAACAGCCTCGGCGATTGAAACAGCGGCAGGTCGTTCTGGAGAAGGGAGCAACCGCTTCAGTTCTTCTCGAACCACATCCCGAAATGACCTCCCGAAGGTTCTCGATGCCAACTTCGCCGAGGTCAGGGAGGAAAGATGGAAGGGATGAGGTGGCAGCTACGCCGGCGAGTCTCTGATAATGACCCGCCCTGGCCGACAGCGCTCGTTCAATGTTAGTTGCCTCAGCAACAAATTCATCCACGGTCGCCGGTGGGTTGCGAACGAGACCGCCAAAAATCTCGCTTTTCACGCCTCTCATGAGGACGCGTAGCTTCTTGTCTTCGGCGGCTCCAGGGTCGGCACGGGCGCACAGGCGCAGGACATCTTCAGTGAAGCTTGTCACGCTCTCGTTCAGACCTTGGCACCTTCTTTGAAGGATGTCCTCGGCTCGTTGACGTCGGTGTTGGTTTCTGAAGGTGCGCTTTAGTTCCTCCACGCATGTCTCCCACGTCGTAAGGGCAGCCTCGTGGTTCTCAAACCATTGTCTTGCCGTTCCCTCCAGTGCGAAGTAAATGTTTTGGAGGCGCTGTTCTGCCGTCCACGCGTTGTAGCGGGCCACACGTTCGTAGTGCTGCAGCCAGTCTTCTATATCCTCGTAGATTTCACCGTGGAATGGCGTCGGCACACGGGGAACCACAGGCAGGAAGATGTAGGACGGTGCTGCTTGGGGGTTTTCCGTCGACTGGGCCGTGGAGTTCATCGTCGGCTTCGGTAGCTGCTTAGTCTTGGGCGGCAGAAGTCCGAATTCCGGGTGTAGGCCTTGGGTGTGACGACTGAGCCGGATCTCGGTGGTGCTTTCGTTGGTTCTTCGTGGGCTTGGCGTCGGACTTGCACTGCGGGCCCTTGGAGGGGTACGCGGCAGGGGCATGCGGTACCCAGCACCTCCACCAAAATGTCACGAATGGACAGGCGAGGAACCAAAAGAATAACTGGAAAACTGAAACGTTTAATGGGGGCGAACTTGTGCCCAAAAATAAAAAGGAAACAGTAGATAACAGCAGAACGTCGCGGGCGTCGAAATCGGCGAAAGAGCAGAATCGAACGCTGGGGCGAAACTGACTGCGGCTCGCCACGCGGAGCCCCTTTTGTACACGCGTGGGCTTCTCGAACAATCGGCGTAGAAGGTTCGCGCATAGAACATTCTAACCTCGAACATGCAACAGAGTTCTCGAATTTACCAGAACATTACATTAGATGTCACCAAAAAGGCGTCCCCGCGGCCAGGAATCGAACCCTGGCTTTTCGCGTGGGAGGCAGGCGCTATAACCGTTTTTTATTTTATCGCGCATCTCTTCTTTTTTTTTTTTTTTGGGGGGGGGGGGGGGGGTTGAAACTTTTTTGAGAATGTTATAAACGACCATTTCTCATAGATAGTACGCACATTTGATCTCGCAAATACCTCAAAGCATCTCTCTATAGTGAAATGCAGTTCCAGGGCCACCTCCGATGGCCTGAGCGCGGGGCAAATAAAGCATTTTCTGATCTGATCTGATCTCGTCGTAAGAGATCCCAGGAACTCGGTCGCTATAGCAAACGCAAGTATGTCAACGAGCCATTAGTGTGACGTAAGCAGCCATGACGAACACTTCATCCCAGCTCTTCATATTTTTATCATCCGACTCGACGCGCTATATTGAATTGCTCAGTTGGAGGTTTGGAAAGAGAGACGGGTGACAACGTGTTTGTCTTTCGTCTAGCGCGCGGAGCAGTTACTGTCCACACTTCGGCCGTCACGCCGGTGTCGGCCACCTCGACCCCGCTACCAGTCGGCGTGTCACTCTCCGTCTCAAGGCTTGCGGATTCGATTCTGGACGAGGCCATCTCAATCTTGAGATGACTGCGCGGTTCCGCGTTCAAAGAAAGCCGCACACCTTCGGTAAGGAAGGGGCTTGTGGCCTCTTTTACGGCGCTGTAAGCCTGGAGCGGGGGAAAAAAATATCAAGAAGGGAGAGACTACGAACTCGCCGAGACCATGTACGAATCTATATGGCCAGAGGTGACCATATAATCGACGCAGCCGTGGGAGGGAATCGCTCGGTAACGCATGTTTAATTCACCCCCGTGGATGAAAGAGAACGAGCGCACGTCGCTGTGTACGGTTGATTCCGCTCGTCTACGTCGGTGAATATATTAATCGTTATTTATAGTACAACGAAGACGTCAGAAATAATTGCGTATTTTGGAAATATCTGTAGGTAAAAAGAACCAACCATTAAATATCTACGATTCGAAGAGGAAACAAATCAACAGTGAAATTAGTGAAACTAAAAGAATAATAATAATAAAGATCCAGCTTTTTTAATATAAATTACGCATTTAAACTTCTAAGCGACCTGCAAAATACCTCACCGCCATCAATAAAATGATCTTCAATCCCAGGGCAGCCGAGCGAATCATGGGGCTACAGAAGCTCCCCGAGCCAAAGTCGAGATTCTGTTATTAATTTAAGAGAACCTACGAGTCTTTAAACTTGTAGGAAATGCCAACGTAGAACTTCCGATGTGTACGTGTACGTCGATTTGTGTTTGCATAGACAGTATAGAACATGAAGTCGCTTGCTCTCTTCCGATCCGATGGAGCTGTCAACTAGAGCAGGCATTTCGAGACAATAAACATAATTCAAGAAGCACCGGTTGTTGGAAGCTTAACTTGGGGCTGCTTCCAGCAACAATGTCTGACGGGTGTTTGAACCCATTTTGACCGGCATAGTCACTGACAACTGAAGATGATGTGGCGAGTACCAGGCATCTCATTATCGCTCGACAGCCAATCAACATGCGGCATCTTCCGATAAGAAGCCCCAAGAACCAATCACAAAGCAAAGCGCTTGAACACAAAAGGCCGTACCCTGAGCTTTCGGTGGGTATAGCAATCTTAAAACGGTATTCCTTAGAATTTTTTTTTTTTTAGCTACCGCATTTAGTTTTATTTTTTGGAATCATCCGTCTTTACCTCTTCCGGTGTGCAATTTAGTATAGCGAAATTTAGAGTAGTTCTTGAGAAATCGGCGAATGAAAACGATGGCCAAAACCAACGTTCAAATATACCCGCGCTTTTCTTTGCCGTGACATCGGGGGAAGGCAGGCTTGCAGGACGAGCGGGCAATCTAATACCTCTGTCAGACGGGCACCCAAAAGGACCTTTACGCCAAAGGCCTCTAGAATTTTCAAATTACCTTTAAGTTCTGCCGTGCCAGACAGCACAAGTAAATGTGATTTAGACGATGTTTACAATAATCGAAGTCTCGTAGCTTGTTCAAACCCATAAATCACGTTCAAGCAAGAAAAATATTATGTTTGCAATAATTTTTTTTAAAGTCTGTCTTAAGCAAACAAAATATAAAAAAAAGACAAAATGACGAGTTCAGTCGAGTGATTACAACAAAGTCCACTTTAAGCCCAAGCAAAGAGGTTTTTGGCAATTAGCGCGGCAACCCTGAGCGTCTCCCGCTCACTCAGTCTAACGTTGCTCAGTGCTCCGCTCCTTTCCATGCTTCTGCTGCGCTTTTGCCCTGTTCGGTTCGGCGTCGTGCTCGCGCTTGAATTTCATCGCAGGCTTCGGAGGTCCCCCTGCCGGTCCTCCCAAAGTCGTATCAGCGCCCAGGTCGCCTCAACGCTCTACTCGTAGACGCTCCTCCGTCGTTCGACATATCGCACGACGCGAGAGTGAGTTACAGAAATATATATGTACAAAAAGAATATTAGATATATACAATACAGTTAGTAATGCACTATTAAATTATGATAAAATATAAAGTAGAAATAAAAGCTAGATAACTATGGTCCTAAGAAAAATCGAGAGGAGGAAAACCGAAGTGCCGATGCGGACGATGCAAGCATGCGAGCAGAGGGACGACGAGGCCTATTAGATAGCTGAAGTCGTGAGGTATACAGAAAACTATTAGCACAGCGAGGTCTGTACAAAATATGCCTAAAACACGCACTTTTTCAATAATAAAAATACACAAAAAAACATTGATTTTAGAGATTAGTGTGCTCTTTTATTTCAATTCGCTTCTCTAGTGTAGACCACTGCTGACGAAAGTGCGCCTTTAGCCGCCGTAAAGTAGTTGCGAGAGCTCGGATTCACGAAAAGGACCTTTACGCTAAATGCCTTTTGAGTTGCCGTGTGGCACTGCTTCAATGACATTTACACTAAATGTCCTTTGGCGTAAAAGTCCTTTTAGGTGCCCGTCATTCAGGGGTATAAACAAAAACGACTATGCCGATCATTTGTTTCGTGCACGCTGCGCGGGTGCTGGAGCGAGCTTCCAAAGCATTCCTTCAACACCATGAAACTGCTTGTAATCAGTTGGGAACAAAGTCCATACCACTGGAAACTCTTTCGAAAACCCATGGGAGCGGCGGCGAACGCGACAGTGGCGCCTCCAGCGGACTTGGAGTCTACGAAAGCAGATGGCACCATGGAAAAGTATTTGCGTCTCCAGCTCGACACTCGCGCTCCCGCGGCGGAAACGGGAAGCGCTCTAGTGAGGCTCCCCCGATTCTCCTGCTCAGCGGGCACGGCGGAACTGCTCACGATCATGGCCCTTGAAATGTCATTTCCAAATGCAAACAACGCTCTTCACAGTCCCAACGTAGTGCTGCAGCCGGTATGGGATTGTACCTTGCTGGAGAGTTTTAGTATCGCGCATAGAAGCAAACGCAAGCGGTGTGCGTTTGCGTTAGAATTGGAAGTCCCACGTTGTACGTGCGCCTCATCGCCATGCGCCATCCAAGACCGCAATTTCGGGTCCCGCGCACGCGCAGTGAGGAACACGCAAAGCTAACGCAAACACACAGCACTTGCGTTCGCTCGTATACGCAATACTAAAACTAACTACTGTTTCACCGACTTCCAACGCCAAGGAAACGTGCTGCAGTTAACAGACGTGCAAGCCAGTAGGCGTTCCTTCGAACTGGAAAGGCTGAGATTGGAAAAAACGACGGAGCGTAAAAATGAAAGTAACTAAATGTTATAAAGAAATTAATAATTTAATCTTTAAAATCTTTTGGGCATTTGGTTTGGAAGGATGTTGGCGGCGACTTACGTTTTGCTGATTGTCAAAAGTCGCGACTTTAAGATATACTTTAACCACAATTAATGTAATTTTACATGGATTTCTCACAATGACTAGAATGTTTTCATTGACTTTAGACTATCTTTATTTTATTACTTGATAATTAAAAATGCTGCAATTGGCACAAGCAATGATAATTAGCACATTTGTGGTTGTCATATTTGTTCGCGCGTTTGAAATTAGATCATAAGTTGCTTATGATCTAATTTCAACCTATGATCTTATGACCTATGAGCTCATGATCCTAATTTCAACCTATGAGCTTATGGTCTAAAACAACATGGCGCCGTTTCGCACGGGAGACAAGAAATGGCGCAACAAACGCCGCCAACGAACGAGCATACGGCGCCGAGAGCCGGCGTGTTTAGCAGACGAGCTTTTCGACTCAAATGCGGCGCGCGTTCCGCAGGCGGCGACAGTCACAGAAACCAAAACAGGCGCGGTAACAGCAAGGAACTGCAGTTCCTTGTCTGCTAAAGACGCCAGCTCTCGGCGTCGTATGTTCGTTCGTTGGCGGAAGTTGGCGTCGCGACCGCTTGCGCCATCTCTTGTCTCCTGTGCGAAACGGCGCCGTGTTGTTTGAAGACCGGTGGCGTCGCTGCGTTTCCATAGGAGCTAAGCCTTTTTCTTTCTTTACTTTTTCCTCAAGTAAGTTCGCTCTTCGCAAATTTTACAAAAAAAAATGCACCATCTGGGGACAACGCTGTACAAAATCGTAGCGCGATAGGTTAAGAAACCGAATTTTGCGGTCGATTTAAAGAGCCTGGCGTCTCCTTGAATCACCCAGTATATCAGTGAAATGTGTGTCGAAGGCACGGCTGATGTTACCGGCTAGGTGACGAGCTAAGCTGGAAAGTGTTGTCATTTTCGCATGCGAATATTGCTTGTTCTTCAACAGAATGTCTTGCGAGGTGTTCCATGTTTTTGAATGCAGTTGGACTTGGGAATCATGATGACAGATCTGACTGGCTCTCTAACCGGCTACATAGGACTGGGTGTTCAGTTGTGCATTTTTTCAGTCGCCCGTGAAGTTCTCCGCAATCTCCGTGGTGTCATAACCGTCTGTTGAGGCGTCAGTGGCGAGTTTGAAGGCAGACTTGTATGGCTCTTCCAGTTTAATTTGAATGCTGCAGTAATTTAAATACTCATGTTTGTTCGGACCTCGGGAAACGGAAAAAGGATTTTCCACCACATGCAAAACTTGTTTTTGCAGTGGTAGACAGCACATGGCATGCCTGTCATCTCCAAGTATGCCCAGGTGTATGCCCGAAGGTGGCCTGTTGATCAGCAAACGGTGACCCATAGCGGATGTGCCCGCGTACACAAATAAAACCCGAATACAAATGTAGAACGGGCTTACACTTTTTAATGTATTTAATAAGTATCAATAAGCATATATGAAGGTTTCGAATTAGAAACTAGATCGAAGGCAGAAAATAAGGTTATCGCAGGAGACAGTGGAAGCAAACAACAACAACAACAACAACAACAACATCAAAGTTGCAGACGGCCCTCAAAATGTACGCGCATAGCGTAGCAGGCGAACCGTCGCTAGTAAGCGCCGAGGCGAAGGAAAGAGTAAAAATTAAGCCAAACGAGGCAAAGCAACATACACGATGGTCGCAACATCAAGCAAACATAATAAGGGAAAAAAACAACAACAACAAGAACGACATAAGGGCCGGAGGACGAGACGAGATACCGTGCCGGCGTAGCGTAGCCTCAAACATAAAAAGAAAGTGGACTTTGAAAAATGGAAGTTATTGCAGAAGACGTTAGCCGTCCCGGCGCTAACAATCGGAATTTGTGCACCGTATATAACGTGACCGAAATTACCTTTATTTGCGCTACGACGCTCTCAACTTTTTTCTTTTGCACGCGCGAGAAGTCTACTTTTTTTTTTTGTAGCTCCGCTCTGATTAATTTTGGTAATAGCGTCAGATTTGCATGGGCACAATCGACGTCTTCCAGATCATACTGACATCGTAGTAACGTACGTGGTTCGATATTGCATTTTGCTTCTTCATCCGGAGACAATCTTAACGGGATTATCCAGCTCGCCTATTCGATAAAATGGTTATAGCCTATAAGTGACAGACTGACGACAAAAAGTAAACAAACAAAAGAAAACCTCGACGTTTTGCCGTAGCGGGGTCAACTATAAAACAAGCAAAACAAAAATGTATTTTCTTTTGTGTGTGTCCACTTCTCATTTTCTTCTATATGTATTTTTTTTTTTAACTCAAGTTTGCATTGTTGTCGTAGGTCGTTTCCCGCCGGTCTTCGTTGCGCCTCAGTGTGGCAATCTTTACCTCCGTACAACTACCCCTCTTGTCTGAGGATTTTATGGGGAAACTATATGCAAAGAAAAGGCGCCTTTGGGAAGGCGAGGGGAAAACCTTTATTGTACGAACTTTGGTCTGAAATATGAGTCACAATCGGCAAAATACCGATGTTTTCACGAGCTCAATCTAAGTCACCGTAGCTAATCGGAGGAGGCAACAGAATTCGGTTGCTCGAAAGAATGTTCGCATTTGCTCGTGTCTCGCCCACGCCACCTCATACCGAAAAACTCGGAAAATGGCTGGATGTCAGAAATGTATTTGAGATAATGAGTACAAGATACTCGGAAATGTAGTTAAAATAGAGTATCAAATACTCTCAATCATAAGTATTAGTAAAATACCAAGACACTTAAAAAAATACTCGAAATACAGTATCTTGAGTAGAGTATTTCAAATAGGCACATGTCTGGTTTGAGCAGTGTGACACCGGCTTAGGGGTTCTTCGGCTTGTCCACCTTTTGAACTCTAAAAAGTTCTTTTAAGTACCCCCTCAAAGGGTTCTTTGTGCAAAGCCTATAAGGGGTTCTTTTAAGCTCATTCTTTATGTGAAAGAATTCTTCACCGCCCAGTTGCCTTTCTAGTACGCCAGGGGGCGATAGTGCTTAAGGAGAAGCCGTTCTTCAAGAGCTGAAAGAGTTCTTGGGGCGTCAAAGCACCTTTCAAGACCGAATATTTTTATTCGACTGTACACACACGGACGTGCACACACATGCACTTACACACGCGCACGCACAGGGAGGCACACACACAGCACGCACACGCCCGCATATATACGCACACTTACATGCACGGACGCAAGCAGGCATGCACACGAGCACACGATGCAGTATGAGGTTGAAAGCGGTCACGGATCGAGAGGAAATGTTCGAAGTCTGGGAGTTTCAAGTTGAGTTATTTAGTTTTATTTGTTCATTTAGTGTAATGACTGGCTCGCGAGGTCCACTACTTCTACCCTTGTCGTTGATTACATTTCTTCCCGGTTATGACAACGGCTCGCCCGTGTCATGAAAATACGCCATATTGCTGGAAGGGTAAATATAGCATCGCTGCGCAGAAAACAAAAAGCTGCAAAAAATAAAACGGTATCGACATTTCGGGGCACGCCAGGATGTTTTAGCGGGACGCGTTTTCCCAGAAAGCAATGTTGCTTGGAAGCCCTTTCAGGCGTGCACCGAGCGGGATGAGGACGATTCGTCACATGCGCACTCGTCACAGGACGATCCGTCACATTTTGCCGAAGAAATGAGTGTTGAGGACGTGTGGATGCTTTTTAAACAGAGAGTTATTAGCCTCACAGAGAAATACATTCCGAGTATTGACGTACGTAAGCTAAAGAAAAGAGAAAAACCATGGATCAATGGTGGTCTATTAAGAATTATTAAAAAACGCAAGCGTGCGTACGCAAGATATAAAAAGAAAAGCTCGGCCTCAAACCTCCAGATATTAAAGGAATTGACTACGACGTACAAAGAGACCGCAAAAAAATCTAAACAGGATTATCTTCAACGTCTTGAAGACACGATGAAAACTAACAATAAGCAGCTCTGGAAGTTTATGAAGCTCTGTGGTAATGATCAGATGGGAATACCTGATGTAATGGTACATGGCGAACTACTCACTGACGCAGGGCAGAAAGCTTGCGTTTTTAACAATTATTTTAAATCAGTCTTTCTGCCTCCAGAAGATACAACACTAGAAATGTGTTCAGGCAATTACGATGTGATGCCACCCGTAGAAATCAGTATGGAAGGTGTATTTAATCTTTTGGAACATATAGATGAAACCAAAGCGATGGGCCCTGATAAAATTTCCCCTCGGGTTCTAAAGAGTTGTGCAGACGCAATAGCGCCTTACCTTTTCATAATATTTAACAAGTCATTACTTAATGGAGCTTTGCCAGGGGACTGGAAATTAGCTAATGTTACTCCTATACATAAGAAAGGTCCCAAAAATGATGTCGCGAATTACAGGCCGATCTCCTTAACGTCGGTTTGCTGCAAGTTGTTTGAGCACATTTTATATTCCCAGATAATGCAACATCTCACGTTTCAGAACTTTTTTATTGATTATCAACATGGATTTAGAAAGGGTTATTCTTGTACTACACAACTCACTGAATTTTATCATGATCTTGTTACTACCGTTGATAGGGGTGAGCAAATTGATTGTGTGTTTCTCGATTTTAGAAAAGCGTTTGATACAGTATCGCATTCCTCTTAATCCAAAAATTGGCACTTTTGAATCTAGATACTTCGGTACATAATTGGATACAGGCATATTTGTGTTCGCGTCGGCAATGTACGGTTCTAGATGGTGAAACACCAGATTTTGTTGAAGTTACCTCTGGCGTGCCACAGGGGTCGGTACTTGGACCTTTGCTGTTCTTAATATTTATAAATGATATTCACGTTGGCGTGACCTCTCAGCTAAGATTGTTTGCTGACGATTGTGTTGTATATAGATGTATAAAAAACGATGAGGATTCCAGACAACTGCAGGCTGATTTGGATCAAATTGAACTCTGGTGCAGTCTATCAAAATTGCAGTTAAACGTCAGCAAATGTGTACATGTCACCTTCACCCGCAAAAAAAAAAAAAAACTTCACACTCAGTATTATTTAAATAATGAACCACTAAAAATGACGGTAAAGTAAAGTACCTGAGGGTGACCTTATTAGCAGACTGCAAGTGGAATGCGCAAATTGACGATGTCGTCATGAGGGCGGGACAGGCACTCGGTTTTATCCAGCGTAATCTAAAAAGGTCTACACAAAAAATAAAAGAACTTGCATACCTTACCTACGTTCGACCTCTTACAGATTATGCTTGCACTGTGTGGGATCCTGCTCAGCAAAATCATATAGACGCTTTAGAGAGGATCCAAGATCGTGCGGCACGCTTCGTCCTGGGGCTGTACGGCCGCTTTTCGAGCGTCACGGACATGAAGAATTCATTAGGCTGGGATTTGCTGACATTCAGGCGGAAAAATTTGCGCTTAAAATTTCTATATAGCATTTATAATAAACACACTGGTATTAATAGTTTTCATTGCCTTCTACCCCTTACTATATTTCCCAACGTAAAGATCATATCCACAAAATACGCGAATATTCCACCAGGACGGAACTGTGCAAAAATTCTTTCTTTGTTAGGACCATTAGGGATTGGAACAATTTAAGTGTTGAAACTGTTTGTGCCGCAAATGCAGAGAAGTTTTTTCTATGTTGTTCGCCCCCTGCAATAATGCCTCAACGGCGCTGCAGGAGCTACCTGAATAAAAGAATAAAAAAGGAACAATATTCGTCACAGGATGACTCGTCACGCGGGCAACTGTTCTGATCGAGTGCACAGGGGACGATAGTAAAATGTAAATTTCCAGAAATACCCACATTCCGTGATGAGGAGTTTCACGACTTCCCACTGTGACATAAACCAATGGTTAGAAAAGCAAATCTTACAATACTCAACATAGGAACGTTTTTGGCACTCAACCGCTTTTCTTTTCATGATATAATGAGTAAGTAAGCAAGTTCATCTCACTTGGGCCCCCCATGCCTTTGCTGGCTTGAACAAGCAATTATCCGACTGGCAGCCAAATCAGTTGTTACTTCTGCCTTGCATATACCTCTTCTGTGACAAAAAAAAAAGTATCATTATTTTTTCTGCTGCGTGCACGAGAACCCCTCGTGAAACAGCAGAGCTCCTCCTCTTTCTATTGCAATCACCTCGATCCTTTCGAATGCAGTCCGAGTTAAAAAGATAGTCACTCTTTAATGGCCTCCGCATTCACCGTTGGGGAGGGAACCAGAAGCTAAAACGTTTGCTACAAATTCGTCGCTCTTGAGAAACGAAAGATATGCTAAGGTAAGGAGTGATCCACTTTGTACGGCCGAAGCAACATTCATTGTTCGGGACCGAATCAGACGCTAAAACGTTTGTTACAAATTCTTCGTCATTCAGAAGCGAAAGACATGCTAAGTTAAGATGATGATGCAATTATTGCAAAGGTGCAAGCGAGCTGGAAAAGAATGACGATAAAAATCTCCTTCTCCAGGGGTTATTACCCTCTAAGATAAGAGGTGACCCACTTTGTAAACCGAACCAAATAGAACAATATATTTTCTTGGGGACGAAGTATTGTGAGACCAGTTGCCCGCGTGACGAGTCATCCTATGACGAATATTCCTGTGTGACGAATCGTCCTGTGACCAATCGTTCTGTGACGAGTGCGCATGTGACGAATGGGCCGCACCCCCACCAAGCGCGGTACATTGGATCTGAGAAAACGATTAGCTAGGACCCCTTAGGAGGAGGATGCAGTTTCAAAATTACGCAGAGCCTCAATAGTGTATAATTGCCATGAAGTAGCAGAGCGGATCATTATCGTTCGAGAATAAAGCAAGTTTTATTTGAGCGAGCACAAAATACCTTTTTTATTTTTATTTCGACTCTTCCCTCGGCCCTGTGGAAGACCAATTTTAGTATCCACGGAGATTTGTTTTTATAAAAATTTGTGATTTAAAAACGCAAAAACGTTACGCACTGCGCCTGTGGTGTGCAACATGTCGGTCCCGTCCTGAAAATGACCGCATCATTCTCTACAGCTGACTAAGATAAATCCACACGACATGTCGAGTCAACGATGAACCGAAACGGAAGCTCAATCAAGACTAAGCAGAGACCAAAACACACTGCCCTGTCGACTGGTTGGAAGATATGGAACCGAGGTGAAATTCTGACGTACCGACCTGGAATCTGGCGGGTTGAAACCCCAGCCAGGGCGCCAGAGTTCAAACGGGAGGCTCGTGGTTCGGGGCATGCACGCCTAAGGTTGCATTGTGCAAAGATTGATATGCTAAAGGATTGGTTGCTTCTGTCGGATGTTTAGCAGAGAGAGTGGGCAAGAGAGATAGAGAAGGAGGCGTGATCTTTTCTATGATTTGTGTTCCACGTACTCTTGCGGCTGTATAATCTGGTTCAGAACGATATACCTACAGCTTACACTCACTTCTCAGCTCTCACCCATTGTTTCATTTCGATTTAAATAAATCGATAGAGTTACTTTGTTTTTTTCTTCTGCAAGGAGAGATATTTATGGCACTTGTACGAGGACATTGATTTGCCCAATGCGTCGAGTGCAAACATCGTACAGTTATATCCCACAGAGTTCTAAAGAAACTTTCGTAAAGGGGCGCGTAATTACTAATACGAAGCAGTATACGCTGTGTTACACCCTTTCTTGGTTTCTTCGACAGGCGTGTTTTGTCTTAGTTCCCAGAGGCATTTGTGCTGTCCGGCTCTGTGCCTGAGACGAGTTAGGGGTGTGACCAGGCACGTATCCAGGGGGAGGCCCATGGGGCCCGGCCCCCCCCCCCCCCCCCCGAAATCTTCCATTTTGCTGGGACGTCCTCTCCCCCTCCCCTCATACAGCATTTTGTCATGGTCGCCCCCCCCCCCCCCCGAAACAAAATCCTGGCTACGTGACTGGATGTGACCCGGTATATAAATAAGCGAGCCGTGTACGGAAGGCTTCATCCGAAGTGCGGAGTTATTACTGAATGGATCGCCTCAGATTGACACAAGTATGCGATGCGCGAGAAAAGCGTGTGGCCATCTTGGCGTTTCCCGGCTCTTGGCTCGAAATGTAGATGGCCATATTTTCCTTCGCGCTGGCACAACTTGAACGGCGCTCACGATCGACCAGTGGGGCGGGTTCCCGGCTATCGGTTCGGCGCATCCGTTGCGGTCCAGATAATCGTGACGCGATGAGCACGTAGAGTAAAGCGCAACGGGCTCGACGCAGGAGTCTGCGAGGGAGTTCGCTCGCGTTCGGGCCGCCTCCCGGCGTTTCCATGTCACGACTGCGGAGCGTTCCGTGTTTGCCCGCTCGCGTGTCCGACTCTTCCCGCCGTGGTGACGCGTGGCAGCGCGCTGCACGGAAGGCCGGCCACGAGCCTGGCAGCAGCAGCAGCAACGAGAGGGGCGGGGACCCGTTGGGAGCGCGCCCGAGACGCCCATTGTGTCCAAGGCAGCGGCGGCTGCGTGTGGCCGCCGTGCGCGTGGGTCGCGACGGCCGGTGGCGGCCGTGACCAGGACGGAGCTCTCTGGGTTCGCCAAGGCCGCCTGCACAGCGACGGGAGACGCATTTGCCTCTTTGCGCGCCGCGCACCCAACTCCGCCGCAGCCAGGCGCCTGCTGTCTCGTACGGAGCCTCCGGCAGACCTGCCGCGACCTCAGGACCTGCCGGGGCTCCGACAGCTTGGTCGGCGAGCGATAACGTCCACACGAGGAGCGCGAGCGCCGTGGCAAAGATGACACGTTGAGCCCTGATGTTGTGTCGGGCTCTTCAATCCCCACCGGCTTTGGCGACTTCTAACCGGCATAGAAAATGATCCAATCCCAAAGCCCGCCGTGTCGAAAACGCCGCTGTTACTTGGCGTATGTTCCTATGTTCAACATACGCCCCCCACCCCCCCCCCTCCCCCGGTTTAAATTCCACGAACGTTCCACCGATATCACCTCGTCTTATCCAAGCCCGTTCTCTTCCTCAAAAATAAAAGCAAATTAGGTGTTAGGTTTTTAGACGTTAGGTCAGCCTGGTTCACGCTTGAGAAATTTAGGCAGTGCTTTAAAGGGATACTTCAACGAAATTTGAAATATATCCGTCGTGTTCAAAAGTAGGTTGAGTATGATCCACAATATCCGTAAATGGCAATGGCACGTTTGTATTTTCAGCCTGGTGGCTGTATTTTTTGTTATAAGTGGCCCACTCTGGCAAGCGCTCGGAGAAGGCCCAGCTGAGAGCACGTGACATCCGACGCATCGTGACGTAGGTCGTCTCGCGACGAGCAAAGCTACTGCGAGGCTGACGTCGAGAGGATGGCCTAGTCGTTACAGCCACCGAAGCGGCTGCTTTTGTACGAATTTTGAGTAACGGGTTAATCTTCTATAATCTTTAGAGGGACAATAGCGACTTCGGGGACACACAAAAGGGATTCTCGGGAAGAGGGGAGTTCCTCCTTCCCCCTTCTCTCGTCGTGGCCGGAGGCGAGACAATAACCGTCACTACCTCTCAAGGTTCCTAGACGGGCATTACAAACGAGGCGTTAGCGACATCCACCATGTGCTCTTTGCTAATCGTTTAATTCGTTTTAAAATTCCTTTTCGTGTCTTTTTTAACAAGAGATTGGTGTGTCCGATGTGATACTGCTCCTTTGAACACATAAAGACCATAAAATAAGCGCCGAAATTTCGTTGTAGTATCCTTTTAAGACTGCTAGCCTGGAATATTCAGCGTGCATCACGTGCCATGATCAATGCCAGCTTAAAGACCGGCGACCAGTTTGCGCTTTTCACTTTCCCTCCTTCCTCCTCTTCCCCTTCCACCCTGTGCACCGTTGCCTGTTTTCTGCTCTCCCAGGGTGAGGAGGATCTTCTGCCTTGCAGAATGTCGAGTTTGGTCGTCGGCCTCTAAGGCCGACGACCAAACTGGCCTATTATTTATCACCGCGTGAACTATCTATGCTCCGTTTCTCCTTACAATGGACTGCAGAGGACCCTACGAGTTATCGGAGCCAATCCAATGCCGCGTGAGCGTCACGTCACCTTTGGGACGGACGTAGCGAACCACGAGGCGCGTGGTCACGTGATAGGTTCACATGCACTGGATTGGCTGCTACGACTTGTAGCGTCCGTTGCGGTCCATCGTAAGCTGAAACGGAGCATAGCTCCGGCGTACTTATCGGCTAATGCCGTACTCTCAATGGCTGCGTTAAGTGGAGACTCCACGACTTTGACTCGAGTCACTCCGTCGGAGTCTTCGCTAAACGGGCATTTAGAGCACCTCCGGATGCAGTTCGAGCCCTTTTTGGGAATTTCTGATTGTTTTCTTTCCTTCTGCTTTTTTTAAATTTTTTTTATGAACATTCGAAGATGGCCGGCACGCCGACAGAGCAGAACACAGAACACGCTAATCTGACTCTGCAGCTGCTCAACCGTATGCTAGTGTCGTTCTGGGCTCTTTATTCGCGACTCTAATTCACTATGCGGAGCGCAAGTTCGTCTGCTACTTGCGCAGGAGTTGCGGTGACGTCAGAAAGACGCCGAGCTCTGATTGGCTCTGATTGAAGGATAGGGGGTAGACCTCAAGGCAGCTTGCTTTGAGGTCTACCCACTATCCTTCGATGAGGGCCAATCGGAGCTCGGCGTTCGTTCCGGCGTCACCGCAACTCCTGCGCAGAAGGAGACGACTTGCTCTCCGCATAGGTGGCGCCACTCGTTTTCGTAAATGGGGGTATAGTGAGGGTCGGAGATGCGTGCCGCTGCTGAGCCTGTCTAGTGTGCTGGCTTCAGTGAGCGACACAAAATATTTCTGGCAATACAAGAAAGGTAGGGTGTTATGAAAGTTCTACTTCCGGAAGTAGAACTTTCTGACTCCACGATGTTGCGACCGAGGAGTTCCCCAGGCAGGATCAGGTGGGGCCAGGCCAGGACCAGGAACCGCAAGGCGACTCCAGGCAGGCCCATCAGGAGACGGGAGGGTCTCTCACGATAAACTCTGTTCAATGCATATTTACAGAAGAAACCTACATCGTCCGAGAGCACACTTCTGCGACCTCTTGTTCGCTCCTTTTATCAGGTAGCTGTTCGGTACCCCAGCGGTTGGCAGCCGATGGTGACCGAGGTGCCAATAAACGTCACCTGTCCAGATCCCGCCCCCACTCATTCCCTCGAGCACGCACGCACGCACGCACGCACGCACGCACGCACGCACGCACGCACGCACGCACGCACGCACGCACGCACGCACGCACGCACGCACGCACGCACGCACGCACGCACGCACGCACGCACGCACGCACGCACGCACGCACGCACGCACGCACGCACGCACGCACGCACGCACGCACGCACGCACGCACGCACGCACGCACGCACGCACGCGCACGCACGCACGCACGCACGCACGCACGCACGCACGCACGCACGCACGCCGACGCACGCACGCACGCACGCACGCACGCACGCACGCACGCACGCAGCGCACGCACGCACGCACGCACGCACGCACGCACGCACGCACGCACGCACGCACGCACGCACGCACGCACGCACGCACGCACGCACGCACACACGCACGACACACGCACGCAAGCACGCAAACACGCACGCACGCACGCACGCACGCACGCACGCACGCACGCACGCAAGCAAGCAGCCCAGCCTGAGGTGGGACATTAAGCAATGCAAAATGTCACGCTTGCATTGCTTAATGTCACAACTCAGACTGCGTTTTTTGGTCCAAACATATATGCTTCAGCATCGTCATTCGCTGAGCTGCCTCCGTAAATTGCGGCGATTGGCTCTCCGAGCGTTGTGTGGGAAAGTAGACGCAGGGGCTTTCCTGAGTGCAGACTTGTGCCTATCTCAAATACTCTACTCAAGGTATACTGTATTTCAAATACTTTTTGAAGTATTTTGGTATCTTGCAAATAGTTTTGATCAAGAGTATTTGATACTCTATTTTAATTACATTTCTGAGTATCTTGTACTCATTGTCTCAAATACATTTTTTGACATTCCGCCATTTTCCGAGTTTTCGGTATGAAGTGGCGTGGGCGTGGTACGAGCACACGTGAACATTCTTTCGAGCAACCGAATCCTGTTGCCTCCTCCGATTAGCTATGGTGACTTTGATTGAGCTCATGAAAATATCGCTTTTTGCCGACTGTGACTCATATTTAAGCCCAAAGTTCGTACAATTAAGGTTTTCCCCTCGCCTTCCCAAAGGCGTCCTTTTGTTTCCTACAGTTTCGCTCAAAAAATCCTCAAACAAAAGGGGCGGTTTTATGGAAGTAAAGATTGCCACATTGAGGCGCAACGCAGACCGGCAAACGACATACAACAATGCAGACTTCAGTGTCAAGAAAATGACAAATAGAAAAAAATGACAAGTGGACACACACACACAAAAAAAAATTTGTTTTGCTTTTTGTATATTTGATCCCGCTAAGGCAAAACGTGGAGGTTTTATTGTTTGCAACAAAATGGTGAGTTGCGGCCAGTTGGTTCATTATGGGAAAAAGACAAGCGCCGAAAGACTAGGACAAAGTAAGGAAACGACGACACAAGGCGCACTCGCAACTGAAGCTTTATTTTTGGAAATACATAGTCTTATATACACTTTTTAAAATACCCCACGTCACTTTCCACGTGCCCACTCTTTATCTAAGAATATACGCTTTTTATCTCTCAGGGCCACGGAAGGTTCGCTTATGCACTTATCTGCACCCTTCTCCTTTATTGCATACGCCTCATGAATTTCCTGGTAACCTTTTTGCTGTATCGCCCCAGGATTGCCAAGTCATTGAAAACTGGTGTGCACCCACATCGGTCGCAATGCACAGCGAGGTGCCCAGAAGGTGACTGTTTCAAGGAAGCAGCGTGCTCTCTCGCGCGATCATTTACACAGCGCCCAGTTTGGCCTATCGTAATACCCACCGCACCGGTCTGACATTCCACGAACTTATTCTGGTGTTTTTTCTTACACTGGTCACTCTTCCCTTCAGGATCATTGATTTTCCTGCATTTTTATTGTTTCTTTTCTTTTTGTCGTCAGTCCGTCACTTATTGCTCTCACGAACACTGTCTATAAGCGAACATTGATAAGCAGAGAACAGGACAGGAAACGAACTACGAGCTGGATCACCTCTCAAAATGCCAACAAAGTGTCCCCCAACATTGAGTGCCTTTCTGAACGCAACCTACTTGAAGAAGGTGCGACCAGTGTCGTGGCCATTATGTGGGTTTTCTTTGTTATCCATTCACTCATATCCGTATCCCAAGTTCGTTTATAGTGAACTCCCCATATAGGGATTACGAATTGCAGTTAAACGATGCGTCTAAGGTGCGCCGCAGGACGTGATATTCAGCGATGTCACTATAACCGAGGCGGTCTGACCCGTTTGTCTGTGTTTACCCAACACAAGGCCTATGCACATGCCCACAGGCCTTGTGGGAATGTTCATGTTATCTTCTTTAATAGAGCGCGGGGCACAATGTAATGTAAAAATACTAATAATAAACGAAGTGACGCTAATTGCCGGATCTCTCCCGAAAGCAGTCGTCAGAGGATGCGAGCTTGAGGGCTTTTGTGCCGAGCTGGGCACCATGCATGCTGCATTGTTCATGCAGGCTGGAGAGGTAAGAAAAGAGACCCTCCTACCCCCACCGGAGAACACGAACTGCAATCGAACGCTGACGCCGCGTTCGGTTAAGTCAGCCGAGCGCTGAGTCATTGTATTCGTTGTCACCATCCGTGTAGTTCTAAAGTTAACCGCTTGGGGCGCCACAGAAGCGACCTCTTTCTTTTTGTCCCAGAAATGGTTTGTAACATGTATCAGTGATATGTATTGCCACGCGCGTTGCCGAGCGAGTGCGTGGCCGAATGGTTACAGCACTTGGTTCTCTTGAGGAGGCTCCGGGTTCGATTCCAATGAGCGGACTCCTCTTTTATTTATTCTTTCAACTTGACATTCTCGTAAGTTCGAGAACCTTGTCGTCTGATCGAGTTACGAATGTTCTACGCCGAATCTTCCAGAAACCCGCGCGGGTACAAAAGGTGCTCCGCGTGGCGGTCCGGAGTTAGTCTCGCCCCACGGCTCGATCCTGCTGTTTCGCCGACATCGACGCTTGCGACGCTAGTTTTTCTCTGTTTTGTGTTGGGCACAAGTTCGCCCCATTAAACGTTTAGTTTCTTCAATTATTCGCCGCCTCGTTGTTTGTGACAATATCCTGCTCCTTTTAGCTGGACCGCATAAAATAGCCCTACGATACTTTTTTCTTTCGTTTTGTGTTGTTGCCTGTTAATAATCTTTATGGTAAACCAGATTTGCACAGCTGTATAATTGTCGTTGTCACTGACGTCGATACATATTACGCCATGCGGAAGTATCTTCAAAAGTAGTTGAATTACATTTCTAAGTATTTGTACTCTACTCAAGATACCTTACAGTGAAAGTGACTTGAGTAGTATTTTAAATACTTTATAAAGCAGGTATTTATTAACTTAAATACTTTTATCGAGTATTTTGTCCAACTCTGTCTGAGTGCAATGCAAGCAAGCGATCGCGGTTTTTCTTTTTTTTTTTGGTTGATAGGCAGTTTTCGAAGCTATTACCGTGGTGCGAAGTGCTCGTTTGGAACATTATTACGAGTGATAAAATATAATGGTTGTCGTTATCCTTCAGAATATAAATACAAAAACAGAAAAGCGCCTTTGTAGTGATTGTGCTACACTGTAAGCGCGAGAATGACATCGGCAATTTCTGGACTAGAGCTCCTCATGAGCACTTCCGACCAGGCTAGAAGGTTGGATGATAGCCCTTTGATTAGAAAATACGAATGGAAAACACTGCATTACTTGTCCGGGCACCAAAAAAAAAAAACATTTTTAAGGGTGTAAGAAGGGCGTTCCAGAGACTTACACCCAAGACTACATCCTTTCAGCGTCCCTTTTTTTTTCCAATCTTCTTTCGAAGATAGTCTGCCAGACACCCCATTTCTTTGGCCGCGGGAGGATCGAGCTGTCTCGTCAGAGGCCGCGAGTGCCGCTTCCAGCGAACTCTCGGACGGAGGGATTGTCTCGGCCGCTTTCGCCGAGGCTCCCGGCCGATCGCAGGCGGCCGGGAGGATAGTCAGCGCGGGTTATTAGGGCCCGGCAAGACAGGTCGGCGTCGCGGCTATTGTCGGCCGCCGAGAGACAACCGATGTCCGGGTCGGCATTCTACTGCAGCTGGGGCGCCCGGACGGCTCGCCGCCACCCCGCGGAGGAAGGTTCACACCCAGAGCCGTATAATGGATGAAGTCATTTCTGGACGGGCCAGTAGGGTCCAGCTCGGCTGGCCCTGGCATGCCTGGGCTCCCTCTCTCCGTCGGGGCAGCCCTCTCTCCCCGGGAACACATTAGAGGGGCCAAAAGTGGGCCAGCACCGATGGAGCGGCGCGATATGGAGCGATACACTTTGCGAGACAGATGATCGAAAGTGGTTCTTCTCCCCTCGGCGCCCTCCGCGCACTCCGGGTGCTCACGCTGAACCCGCGAGGGGCGGGTGTGGCGTGCACCCGTCAGCGCCTGACGCCGCCGTCCTTTGAACGTTTCTCCTTTTCCCCAGATAAATATAGCAGCATCCTCGATTATTTTATTTGGTGACGGTGTCTTCTAGATCACGCTCGGGCCTCGGTTGTTGCGGATTGTAAACAAGTCGGGGCGGGTCTTGGAGGGTGGGGAGGTGCCCTGTTGCGGCGTCTATCTCTTTCGTCGGTTTGTTTCCTCTCGATCGTGCCAGTTTGTGTGTGTGTGTGTGGGGGGGGGGGGGGCGGTTTGAGAGGCGTTGTGGTGGCTTGGTGAGTTACGTATCATGGCAAAACAGTTTGCTGCCCGGTCGAAGCAAGGTCGACCGACTTGGGACGACAGGAGAACCGGGGCAGGCCGACAGCTCTCCGCCTGAAAGGACCAACACCCAAGGGACATTGTGATACGCTCAGTTGCGGCGACACCGACATGAAAGGGCGGGCCTCGAGCCGCGCGCGTCATGTTTCTACCGGCTGACCACTTGAAGAAAGACCGCGCGAGGGAGCACGCTCGGGCGCCTTGGAATCCGGTTTAGTCCATTTTTCTCGGCACCGTGGCATCGGTGAGAACCGAAGACGTGCAAGTCGCGATATCGATTGTCACGTGTGGCGTAACGTCGGAATCAATAAGTAATAACCACCTCCAACACACAACCGCATCTATGGACATTTCTACGGCCAGAGTCAACCATGACAAGGCGACTTGTGCCTCCGCTGCGAAGAAACCATTTTTTTAGGAACGCATATTTGATCGATTCCCCCTATAAGTATTTTGTACGTGATAGCAAATAAAACTCTAAGACGTACTAAGCCGATGCACTCGAAATAAATCAAATCGAGAACTTTTTTATTTTACCTTTTTTTTTTGCAGGGAAGTCCACGTAACTTTAAGACAAATGCTGCTACGAAATAAACGATTAGCCCTTGAAATTGCTCAATTTCAAGATCAGTTCAAACTGATGATTGATGTTGCAATATTAACTTAGAAGAGTAGTTTCTTTGTGGTTATAAAACTTCACTTAAAGGCCTCTATTTTAAAACTTAAGCAGGTTCGGTAGATATGCTACGTAATTTTCATTAAGACACTCCTTCATGAGAGCAATGGTGAACGTCCACGGCACAGCGCTACCCCCGGAGCTGAGAGAGTAAAGTGAAACTTGTGCACCGTTGCAACTTGGGCAGTGAAGCTTTTGTATGTTGAGGTATGAGTATATTCTAATCAAGCCTAGAAAGATACGGTTCGAGAAGGACGCCGTGGCTTCTCTCCTTAGCTCCTTCGGAATTTCACCGGCTTTTAAATAAATTATTATCGAGTGCGCATCAATCGGATATAAAAAAAGTACTTAGTCCAAGTCGGGAAGGAACTATTTCCCAAAGAAATTTATAAAACAAATGCCGGGATATCATATCACAAAGTAGGATATAAGCCTATAACTAAGTAACGACCGAGAGCACGGGGAAAAGGTCTTCCCGGCGATCGAAGGAATTTAATTAAATTCAGCCTCGCATCGAGGATCATGGAAGGCCCTGTGCGTGTTTTGAAACAGTACCTTCTTAAATTAATTTTGGGCTCTGGCGTTCAAGGATGAAAATGAGCCGGCAGTTATAAAATACGTCTAATTTCTCGGTGTCTTCTACCCGGAAAAGAAGCTCGTATCAGCAGACCTTAATAAATCGGCCTTGGCTTTGATACTTTCTTGCCTCGCTGTTTTGGATCACCTCTAGAAAACGGAGATAGTGATTTCATTCATTAAGCTTTTAATTGATTCATTAAAGGCCCTTCTGCAAGGCCATTACATAGGGGAGGAACTGGCAGGTAGTAAAGGCGCAACGAAAAACATACAACTAAAAAGACTCGGACTTCCGCAAGTAAAATATATTTCCCTTTTCTTCTTTTCTTCAGCGCAAGAGGCCTCTGTTCTTGACATCATTTAAACTGAAACAAATGAAGAAAAAATTTGAGGTGATCGAAGTACCAATTCTCACCTGCCATCGACGTGCGAAAGTGACGGTGCCCAATGAAATACAGTTTCATGACCGCCATTAGCTTGTCTAAAGGTAAACTACTTTTTTGAGTCACCAGACGGCACTGAATTCTGAAAATTACTTATTGAGATGCTTGAGACGACTGAGACGTTTTCAGCATTTAAACCGACTTGAAGCATTCAGCCGCTTAAAATTCTGACTTAAATCGCTCAGTGGGAAAAAAATAAAACAAATTTCTATCCAAACTGAAAATTAACCCGAATTGGAACGTTCAACCAAATTGAAACTTCTAGCCGAATTGAGGCTTTGGTCGAATGGAGACTTCAAGCCGAACCGAGACGACATCCGTTCTCCGACGGTTCTTCACTTGTTCGTTTCGTTTGAGATCCATTGTCTACGGTTTTCCGTCTCGCGTACACGCTGCGTAAAGGTCGTCGTTTGAAGAAGGAACGGAATGGCCAATTGACCTGGATTAGCGCCGGCGTTTCACTGTAGCCAGAGATTGACTTGGCAGATGATGAATACGGGATCGTTAAGACTGAGCCTCTCCGGCGTCCTCGTTCTGATTGGTCAACGGTGCGTTTGTCGAGATAAGTACCGCGGTGGCTTTCCCCGGTAAGAGACGGGTGCATTTTCTTTCGATGTTTCTAATACTGACAACTCGAGGCAGGCCGTGGACACCAAGCGACCAGAACACGAGGCCGCGAAAGAAATCAAGGCCGCGAATTTCTCCTCGCAGCAAAGATTGGAATGACATGCCGGCTCACACATGAAAGTCCGTGTCATCGTCTTTCGAACGTGTAACGTTCGTAAAGAGTCAGCCTAGTCCACAACCGTTCCCGTGGAGTCGCCGATGTCTCTGCCTCTGATGTGTTTGAGATCGCTCTGGCCTCCCATGGCTGTATGCGTCGCAGGGGAGCGGAACTACTAACTCTAGGGTGGCCCGCCTAATTGGCCGTCCAGGGATTGGTTGCCATGGCCACCACTAACGATGTGATCGGGGCTTCCGAGTGCGGGGTTTCTTTCCTATATGTTTACGCTATTTTCCTTGGGGCCCACTTGTAAGCATTAGATATGCAAGATGGGTCGCCTCAGCGCAGTCGGCCTCAGCCACAAAACATTTATTTCATCGGTTGCTTGCAGTCCTTTGGCTTGTGTGTGTTCCGGTTTTCCCATGGCTTTATCTTTTTTTCTTCTTTTTTTTAAATCTATGTGTAAGGAGTTTAGCCAGTTACATTAAATATGCGAATGCTTTTTTTTTGTACATGTGCACTCGCCTATTAGGCTAGCACGAGTATGCAAAGTAGTTACCGTGAACGTAACCCCGTAAAACGTTGCCAGCATGTAGCTTTCAAAACGTCTTACAAATGCATACAAGCAAATCAGTGCACTGATAATCTTTGACAGACTACAGAATGTTCTTGGCTTTCTTATTCCTCCTGAACTTTATTATACGGACACTCTTAAATACCTCAATAACACGGGCACTCTTAACCGCAGTTAAATGTAACTGAGGTCAAACTTAACTGCGGATATGGGCACCCTGCTAACTAGGGTATAGTTGGCAGTAATTAACTACTAACATACTTAAACATAACTGCGGTTTAGGATGACCGTCGTTCACCCTTGACCGCAGTAAAGTTTGACACCAGTCACACTTAACTGCGGTTAAGGCTGCACAGGCTATAATTAAACGAGGGATACATTTTTATAACCTAATCAGGAGCATACTCATCAGATAGAAATTACCTTGTTTCTTTTATTGTTTTTTTTTAATAAAACAAATGACAGTCGGAATTTTAGGAATCTCCAGATTGGTGATTAGTGAACACCCATGTTGGATAAAATACTCGATAAAAGTATTTAAGATTCTAAATACCTGCTTCATAAAGTATTTAAAATACTACTGAAGTTACTTTCACTGTAAAGTATCTTGAGTAGAGTACAAATACTTAGAAATGTAATTCAGTTACTTTTCAAGATACTTCCGCATTGCGTAATTTGTATTGACTTCTGCTTACAGCTGTATAATTGTCGTTGTCACAACGACAATTATACAGCTGCGCAAATCTTGGTTACCAGTATGGTTTATTAATTAGCACGCAACAACACAAAACGGAAAAAGTATCATAGGGCTATTTTATGCAGTCCAACTATAAGGAGCAGGATATTGTCACGAATGACAAATGATGAGGCAGCGAATAACTGAAGAAACTAAAAGTTTAATGAGGCGAACTTGTGCCCAAAACAAAGCAGAAAAGGGTAGCGTCGCAAGCGTCGATGACAGCGAAACAGCAGGATCGAGCGCTTTGACGAGACTGACTGCGGACCGCTATTCGGAGCACGTTTTGTACCCGCGTGGGTTTCTGGAACATTCGGCGTAGAAAGTTCCGCGCGTAGAACATTCGTAACTCGATCACACGACAAGGTTCTTGAACTTATGAGAATGTCAAGTTCAAAGAATAAATAAAGAGAGTCCGCTCCTGGTATCGAGCCCGGAGCCTTCGCGCGAGAACCTCCGCGCGACAGCCAAGCGCGGTAATCATTCGGCGGCCGAATGCTTACCGCGCTTGGCTGTCGCGCGGAGGTTCTCGCGCGGAGGCTCCGGGCTCAATACCAGGAAGCGGACTCCTCTTTATTTATTCTTCCAGCTTGACATTCTCATAACTTCAAGAACCTTGCCGTGTGATCGAGTTACGAATGTTATACGCGCGGAACTTTCTACGCCGAATGACCGGCCACGCGCTCGCTGGGCAACGCGCGTGGCAATATCAATGATAGACGTTACAAAACATTTCTGGGACAACAAGGAAGATGTCGCTTTAGCTATTGGGGAGGAGATCAGATCGTGGCGCCTCAAGCGGTTAACTTCAGAGCTACATGGATGGGGACAACAAATACAATGACTCAGCTCTGGTGTCAGCGTTCGGCTGGAGTTCGTGTTCTCCGGTGAGGAATAGGAGGGGCTCTTTTGTTACCACTCCGGCCTGCATGAACAATGCAGCATGCACGGTGCACAGCTTAGTACAAAAGCCCAACTGGGTCAAGCTCGCATCCTCTGACGACTGCTTTCGGGAGAGTTCCGGCACTTAACGTCACTTCACTAATTGTTGGTATTTTTACATTACACTGTGCCCCGCGCTCTATAAAAAAAAATGCCATGAACATGCCCACAACGCCTGTGGGCATGTGCACAGGCCTTGTGTTGGGTAAACATTGATGTGTGGGGGTGACAAACGGGTCAGAGCGCCTCGCCAATAGTGACATCGCTTAATATCAGGTCCTGCGGCGCACCTTAGACGCATCGTTTAACTACAATCCATATTCCCTATATGGGGAGTTCACAATAAACAAACTTGGGATACGGATATGAGTGAATGGATAACAAAGAGAACCCACATAACAGCCACGGCAGTGGTCGCACCTTCTTCTATTATGTTGCGTTCAGAAAGGCACATTTTGAGAGATCATCCAGCTTTTAGTTCGTTTCCTGTCTTGTTCTCTACTTATCAATGTTCGCTTACCGACAGTGTCCACGAGAGCAATAGGTGACGGAAGGAAGAGAAAAAGAAAAGAAACTAAAGAAAACCTCGACGTTTTACCCTAGCGGGGTGAAATATACAAAAGCGAAACAAATATGTGTTTTGTTTTTTTTCACTTCTCATTTTTTGTGTGATTATCTTGACACTCAAGTTTGCATTTTTGTCGTAGGTCGTTTCCCGCTCTGCGTTGCGACTCAGGGTGGCATCTTTACTTCCCTAAAACCACACCTTTTGTTTGAGGATTTTTTGGGGAAACTCTGTGGAAACAAAAGGTGCCTTTGGGAAGGCGAGGGAAAAAACCTTCATTGTACGAACTTTGCTGTGAAATATGAGTCACAATTGGCACAAAATCGATGTTTTCACGAGCTCAGCTTAAGTCATCGCAGCTTATCGGAGCAAAAGTCACTCCAGTGACTTTAATCGGAGCTAGCAAGAGGATTTGGTTGCTCGAAAGAATGTTTACGTTTGTTCGCGCCACGCCCACACGACTTCATACCGAAAAACTCGGAAAATGGCGGAATCTAAAAAATGTATTTGAGATAATGAGTACAAGATACTCGGAATTGTAATTAAAATAAAGTATCAAATACTCTCGATCAAAGGTATTTGCAAGATACCAAGATACTTGAAAAAGTATTTTAAATACAGTATCTTGAGTAAAGTATTTGAGATAGGCACAAGTCTGGTGAACACCAATATGCAAAATCATTTCCTGCAAACGGGATTTTTTTTTCTTTCTGTAAAGTGCTTTTGCTTTCAAAACACCTCTATTGGCGACGCGCGAGACCAAGAGCGTCGCTGCAGTCGGCCTTCCACGATTGTCTAAAAAAACGCTCACTATCACGTCTTGAGTAGGATTAATTTCTGTTTCATTAAAGGAAATAAGAAGAATACCAGACAATCAACTTCGTCGGTGTTGGTTAAGGACCCGGGAACTACAAGCTTCCACCGAGCTTCTGCACGCCATCTAAATTGTCGCTGGTGATCGAAACTCATGACGTCACAGATTGGAGCCACCGAAACATCTCGCCGCCAGTGTCCAAACAACTGACTTTTCTTTTTTCGTTTCTTCTATTCAGGCGGAACTCGAGGGACTACTAGGGTAGGAACTATGCTTCCTCTCAGTTTCACGCTAAAGGCGAGTGAAGCCGCAGCTACAAGTGTTGAGACACGTTGCCCTCAACGACCGTTGCACCGCAAGAAAGCGCGAACTCCACAGATACTTTTAAATTGACACTGACAGGATATTTATGATCTGCAAGGTTTTATTTGTACATGACATATGAGAGCCGAGATACTCAAAACACAATTTACGGCTCAAAATTCGTTTTTGTTTTTTTTCCTACCGACAACCGCCGTTCTTTTCTCCGTTGTGCCTTTCAGACCCGCGTACCAAATATAATCAAAGTCGTGGGTCAGCGAAAACACACACTCAATGTTAAAAATAAATAAAAATATAAAACCCATTTTCTTTTTGTGGTTTCTAAAATGCTGCAAATACGTTGATTGTAAAGCAAAAATTGCACAGAGTACCGGAAGTATACACGCACTGCGTAATTCTCGACATGGCGTCGTATCCCTGGAGTCGCGGGCTGGACGGCTGGACGAAGCGGACTGAGCGATGGCAAAGGACGACGGGCGTGGGACCTCTCAGAACTGTCGTTCGCGGTACCGGAGAATCTGTCTACCTTCGAAAGAGCAATTTTTTACCGATCAAATATGGTTTTAACAAATCAAAGATGTTTTTAACAAATAAGATGGATTTTTTAATAAATAAAGATGTTTTTAACAAATCAAGACGTTTCTAACAAGAAAACAATTACTATTCATTCCGTACGACACGCCCGACTACCAAGCTGATTCGCTCGAAGACGTCGCCGAGTAGTCGCCCCTTTTCCTGGCAAAAGACATCGCTCGTCTTACGAGCACGAATTGGTAAGAGCCTGAAAAACGCGCAAACGTCAAGCACTTCGTGCTTGACGTTTGCGCCTTATTCGTCTGCTTCGAACGGCCAAAGGAAGGAAGGGAAAAACAAAATGTAGTTGGGTGTAGCCACGTGACTTTCGGCAACTCTCTCCTCCTCTACATTTCTCCCTCCTCCCCAGTCCAGATGTCACGGCCATTAACACTGTGCTCATGTTTCGGTCAATTTCGAGCAGTTGCATTTTTTTACTTCATTAAAAATATACGTGACTCTGTAGAAAATATTAATTTAATAGTCTTCCGACACACAAAAAGAAATCGCCTGGCAAGAAAAAAAAATGTCGGGGGTGTTAGTGTTCCTAGATGTCGATCGCCCTTGCAGCTTCTGCTACGTTCGTACTACGTGAAGTAAAACGAAGTAGTGCCATTTTTTATTCTTACTTTGAAAATCCATGATTAGGACAACTCGCCACCCGTTCATTCGTCATAGGGATTCCGGTAGGCTACTGTTAACAGGACGATTCGTCACATAGAAAAATTTGTTTTACTGACTGAGGTGGCCAACAGTGTCAGACAACTGTGGTTACAAATCACGATTGGTTGATTGGGGTTTTATGGCGCAAAAGTATCTAAGGCTATGATGCGCGAGGTTACAACTCACTCTCGGCAGCTCACATAGCACCGACGATTAAAAATTTGATGATCTCTTTTGTGCCTCGCCCTCGACCTATCATCGTTTTTCCCACGTATCGTTGGGTTCCGGTTTCAGAACTCTCATTGTATTCGTAAAACTTCAATGACGCAATCCACTGCAACTGCTGAACGTCGCGACAGGCACATAGCTCCGAAGCTACGACTGAACCGGTTGCGATGGGTTTGTCTCGCCATCTTTTGTGTCTAGAATTATCGAGCACCGAGGCGGTGCTCGTTAATTCTTGATACCAAATATCTCCAATTAGTTTCTCGGTCACGTACGCTTTTAAATGCGAGGCACACGCTTCAACCACGATTAAAACAACAGTGCTGACAAAAATATTAAAAAGTAAATTCAAGAGAAACAATACTACTACATATCAGACTGTGTATCAGTATGGCATCTGTATATTGCGCACGAGAATTGACAAATCCCAAGATTCCGCGGCACGGAGATACCCTTAAGACGGAGTCCGACTGGTGCGTTTAGCGTCCTGTTCCTCTCATGCAGCCAAAGTCATCCCCAAGTGGTAGCAAAAGACGCCACAAAAGCCGCACTGTCATGCTGTCGGATGTCGCGCTCCTTGTGGCTGGTCGGAGAAGTTTCGGCAAAAAGAATAAGCATACACGATCGTCGCTGTCGTCGCAGCGTCCCAACAGAGAGCCTAGAGTGTAGAGAGCGTCCATCTCAAACCGTGGGGAGCGTTTGCAATTTAATGGCGGACGCTTCCCGCGACGATTGGTCACAAGTGCGCATGCGCTGCGTTGTCGCGTGGCAAGGAGGAAGGGAAGCAAAAAGGCTGAGACTCCCGCAGGCGATCAGCGCGTTTGTCAGCTCCTCGCAGCTCGTGTTACAAACACGGATCAGAAACCAGGTGAGACGCCGATCGAGCACTTGGACACTCTCTCTAATGCAGGCTCTCTACGTCGCAACTCCAGGCTGCCGACGCTTCCGTGGTCTGTCAAGCTGGAGAGCTACCTGCCGCCAACAGCCGTCTGCCCCATCCACGTCCGCTGCCGGGACACCGCCAGGATCGTGGTCGGCGACAGCATGACACTTCGATGGCGTAATCAGGTGGAACTCGAGGGACCGCTTTTTTTGGGGGGGACGCGGTGAACACACTAGTCAGAGACGCGTTCCAGGTAGCATAGTTAAAGGGAGTCCGAGCGGTACGTCTCGCACAGCGACCGAGTGCTCTTTTCGTAAAGGAATATGGCCGTATCTACCCACATACTTCCGAAAGCCACTTGTATATTCGCGGACAACTTTCTGTGACAATGGAGCCAAAGCTGGAAAGTCGAAGCACGCTGTTTTAACTGCGCAGCTGAATATGTTCAACAAAAGTAATTTGCTGAGTGTAACTTGTGGTATGTCCGAGCCCGATCCGGCTGCGCTCCTCCCGCTCCCCAGGTTAATTACACACCACCGCCGATTGGTTTCGAAAGATCTTTACTTACAAGATCAGGGAAGAGTCCCAGCTCTGTCGTCGTTCCACGATTGACTGCCCTTTATCCTCGCGCCGCACGCTCTCCTCGCACCCCCGATGTCCCTTTTTTCTCGCGCCCCCGTGTCCTCTTCTTCCTCTTCGGTCCACAGGAGTAACCACAAACGTAACCGATTCAAAATATATATAAAATTGTTCTTTATAGCTTAGATTTTACAATGTTACTATAATATTATCCAGGATGTGCCAAACTCATAACATTTCTTTTCTAACTCTTTGGTCTTTTTTTTTTAAGGTTTATTGCAGGTTTTTTAGTTCCCTCC
This sequence comes from Ixodes ricinus, assembly GCA_037355805.1. Taxonomy (NCBI): domain Eukaryota; kingdom Metazoa; phylum Arthropoda; class Arachnida; order Ixodida; family Ixodidae; genus Ixodes; species Ixodes ricinus. The sequence continues at coordinate 210,800 of JAZHYW010070255.1, forward strand.
AAAATAAAGATGACGCCTTTACCGTGTGCACTGATCTCTATGACAATGGCGGTGCTAACCAAAAATAGAGTGAAAAAGAGAAAGAGAGGGAAGCATAAATGGGACCTAGATATCGGCTAGGCTGTTGCTGATCACCTACCGTATGTGGCCAGACTATCAGGAAAACTTTCTAAAAAAACTGATCACAGCATTCTAGCTGTGAAAAATAAATAGACAAAACCTGGCCACCGCTTGTTTGCGCTTAAGGCGGACGTGTTATGTATACAAGTACTAGGATGTCCCAACAAGAGTGCAGTATAAACGTTTTTAATATATAAATGAATCATTTATTTAAAAAGTGCCGATATTTTTATTCCATTATAAAATTCACACACTGCGATTCATTCTGGAACACAATACCCAACAAATGTCCCACCGCAGATTTGCTGGCACACACGTCTTTAAACGAAACTCTCGATGACATTTCCGCATAATTGCAACTCAGTTTCGTCAGCGACAAATCGGATCTCCTCCTTGAGCTCAGAATTTGTTCGTGTTTTGTTGACATAAACACGAGATTTCACAAACCCCCAAAGAGAGAAGTCGCAACTTGCAAGGCGTCAGATCGCACGACCTTGATGGCCAATTCTGGTCGTCCTGGTCGCCGTTGCGTGAGATGACACGACCAGGAAATGATTTTCTGTAGAACTCAGTTGTATTAGTGCGACAAAGTCGTGGGAGACATTTGTCGGAAAATTTGTTCCTCAATTAATCACGGTGTGTGTACTTTTTATTGAAATAAAAATATCGTCACTTTTTGAATATTTGAGGCGTTTTTATTTATTTATTTCATTATCTGATTATTTATTTATTTATTTATTTATTTATTTATTTAGTGTAACATCAAGGTATACAGCTTTATAGAGGATGTATGGGCTTAACAAAAAATGTAAAATGAACATAGGCGCATAATAATCAGCAAATTAATAATAATTACAGATATGGGAACATCTAATATTGGATGCCAAACAAGAATTTAAAAAGCAAATTTATGTCATTGACAAAAGAGAGAACAAGATACATTATGTAAAATTATGAAATGCGTCATGAAAGCTTGATGAATGTGATGATTGTCAGTGGTGCTGACTAGAGAAAGTGATAACCGTCATTGCGTTTAATCAGGTATGTCGACATTATGACAATGATCATGACGCGGTGAAATAAAAGGAGCAGATTTAATCCAGCGTGAGCTAAGCAATTGATCGGGACGATAAATCTTATTAAAGGGACAGAGGCGAGAGAGCTTTCTGCAAGTGGCGAGAGAGAAAAGACGAAGTAGGGTCATCGTGTTAGTTACGCTACCAGTACGGTGATACTCGAAAATAATGGAACGGACTGAGCGATTGCCTACAGCCTCCAATGTATTATTCAGTTTCATTAGGAAATTAAATCATGCGCTCTTGGTTGGACACCCTATACAACAGAATTACGCCACACGGATACTGAGTGCTATCGCACGGGTGAGGAGAGAAGTTAGGGGAGAGAGGTGCGTGAAGGATACGAATGACGGAGCTGTTATTTCGTCAGGACTCAAACGACGAGGGGGGGGGGGTACCGACGTCCGGCGATTGTTCCCATCCGTCCGGAAAAGGCACCAGCCGCGCGATGCTTTCGGGTCCTCCGTTGCAATCTGGATTGCTTCCTCGGCGTCGGGGTCCGTTGTATGTAAATGCGCAATGCTTCCTTCGCCGCGCATCTTCGGGACCTCTCGCGCGCGTTCGACCTGACGCGTCTGGCGATTGTTGAGTTTCAGGCCCGCATTATACTTCCTCCTTGCGCTCGAGTCCAATGAGCCGTTTTGTTGCTCCCACGTTCAGAGTGCCGCGTTCGCCTTGTTCGAATTAGCGAGACGCAAACCCAAGTGGTAGGCCGCAGGGGCAAGTTACGCGGCCCGATCCTTCCTTGCCATTGTTCTCCGAAAAGGTGTCCTACAAAACTGGTTGCGCTTTGTTGACCACGGATATAGATTAGTTCTTTCTCTCTCTCTGCCTATCTTTCTTTAGCTAGGACTTGGTCCAAGGCTGAGAACCAGCAGGACCAATGATACTTCCGGATTGCACCCAAGGAGTCTCCAGAAGGGCGCCTCGTTATGACGCAATTTGTGGCCGCTTGTAGACGTATGCGGTGCTCTCGGCCTTCGCACTAGTAAAGTGAACCGGTGCGTATGTAGTTCATTATTAGTAAGCGTGGTGTTTCAATATCACTTTCCCGGTTGCCAGCGTGAAACAGACTCATCCGCTTCACTCTAACACTTAAACCATTAGCGCAATGCTAAAAGCAGTTAAATGCTTCCCAAAGGTAAATCTATCATCGAGTAAAACAGAAAGTATTCGCAACTCCAACGCCCTATATATGGCGGGGTGGTAGTCCCAAGATGGCGGAAGAGATGGGGATAGATCAAGGAGATTATAAGTACTACACTCTGTTTCACCTTGTGTTGTACCGCAGGAAAGGCTACAAGCACGAGCTCCTTGCTCTAGGGCACATATCGGTGGCACAAGCTCTCGTGCACAAAGGGCAGCTGCCAACGCTATGAGCTCGCGCTTCTAGCCTTCGCTGCGGTACAACATAAGTTGAAACGGAGTATAGAAGGGGGCACGTTGCAGTATTGGTGAAGCCTAGTCATAAAAAGTTTAAACGATATTGTGCCCAACGTGACCGCAGATCTCTTTGGCGATTGGTGCGCGTGACATGTCACGGGCGAGATGGATGGTTGATTGTAGAAGGATTCCTTGCAGGCTTGCGCACGCTCCGTCCGGTAGGTTTTATCAGATCGAAGGCTAGACGAAGGCTAGCTACGGTCACGTGATGTGGTCACGTTGGGCTGATAAGTGAGGAGAGTAAGGAAAAAAATGAGAAAGAGGCGAGGCGTCAAGGGAGCATGGCTTGTGGAGGCTACGCGGCTGACGTCATGCCCTCTCCTACCCTTCTATCCTCCTTCGGATAGATTCTCTTAGGATTCACCATGCGCCTGCTTCCTGACACTGATCAGTGTGCTAAAATTAAATTATTTGGCTACAAATACGAAGCGGTCAGGACAGGAACATATCACAGGTGACGGAGATGTTGGTGTGCGTTAAGAAAACGAACATGTTGATTTTTAAAAGTCGCGGAGCAGAACAAAGCAATTTATATTTTAACGCACTCGCTTTTTTCGCTGAAACTGCATGATGCACGAACACGCCGATCAGAACCATGAGGTAACAGCAGTACCAAGGCCGACAATCCCTGCCACCGTCTCCGGCGCCGTCCCCGCTCCTCTGGTGCTTCGTTCGCCCACGAGAGGGCGAGCGACGGGCTGGGGTTACGAACACGGTAGACTGAGGCCATTCTGTGGAGATTACAATACCGAAGTCTTGGTAATAGCCGAGGATCCAATTAGAAAAATAATTAAAACCCGATAGTCGACAGCATGCGAGAGGGTGTAGAGACTGTGGACAGGGGCCACCAACATATGCGTAAAGCGCGGAGCCTTTTGGGTAATCATGAATAACTACAACACCAACAGCAACGAAAACGATAACGACAATGCGAAATGACAGCGATAAACGACTTTAACAAGCGACAAGGACGGATGAGAGCGACAAACGACGAGCAACGACGATGAAAGACGAAAAACAATTCGGGCGCCCACCAACAACTTACTTATATATGTTTTTTTTTTTCTAAATTTCCTGCATTCAAAAGTAAATAATACAGTAATAAGCAAAAAAATAATTATCAGTAAGGACAGAAATAAGCATCAGTGTTACTCGAGATGACCATTTAAAATGACCATGCAGCTAAGAATGAAGCATTACAGGCTCTTAAAGGGACCGTAAAATGATTTTCAAACTCTCTTCTCAATAGTAACCCAAATAAATCTTTAATGCTCATAGAGCCTAGAACAAGAATCTGTATTCATTGCGGCCTTTTCACCTTTTCAGAGAAAAATAATGAAATCCCACGTTTGCTTTCCTTCTCAACTCAGTTACAAAATGAGAAATCACCTGGCTCCGACTTTTACCGGAACCGAAAGTTCTCCCAGCCGTGCGAGGGTCAGCGGGGTTAGCTGTCCATGTTCCTTGAAATGCTGAGTCATAGAGAGCGACAGCCCTCCCCGTCTTTTTGCCGACGCGTGGTCGGCCTTCCACGATCTGCTGGACGCCCACTGCCACGTTTTAGGGAAACTAATTTTGTTTTCATCGACAGAACAAAGAATCATGTCAGACTGTCAACTTTGACAGTGTTGGATTGGGGATGTGGTGGCTCTAGGCTTCCACCACACTTTCTTCACACACCCTTCAATTTGCAGTTCGAGTGACGCAGTGCCCTTATGCAAGACGTGAGGTGAGTTCGGCTGACATAATAATAATAATAATAATGTTTTATTTTGCACCAAAAATACATGATGCAGGAGGCCTGCAGAAAAAGCTGTCAAATAGACAGCTTGACAAAGCCGAAGGCCCCCATACTGGCAGCGTCGGGGCAAAGATAAGATAATAAACTATAGAAAATAAAAATGGAAACATAGTGACGAATCTTTTCACACAAAAAGGATAAAAATACAAAAAAGATAATACATATTAGAAAGACAAATAAAAATGGACACACAATGATGACTCTGTTTACACACAAAAAATAATAAACTGTACATCATAGAAATAAAATCATCATATAGCGACAAGTCTTTTCATTCACGCACACAAAAAAGATCAACAAAAAGGAAACAATAGAAGTTCCTGGAAACGAAACTTTTAGGAACTGCGGTTGTTGTTGTTGTTTGTTGTTTGTTGTTTGTTGTTGTTGTTGTTGTTGGTGGTGGTGGTGGTGGTGGTGGTGGTGGTGGTGGTTGGTTGTTGTTGGTGGTTGGTTGTTGTTGGTGGTTGGTTGTTGTTGGTGGTTGGTTGTTGTTGGTGGTTGGTTGTTGGTGGTGGTTGGTTGTTGTTGGTGGTTGGTTGTTGGTGGTTGTTGGTTGTTGTTGGTTGTTGTTGTTGTTGTTGTTGTTGGTTGTTGTTGTTGTTGTTGTTGTTGTTGTTGTTGTTGGTTGTTGTTGGTTGTTGTTGGTTGTTGTTGTTGTTGTTGTTGTTGTTGTTGTTGAAAAGGCAGACGGCTTTCGAACGATAGAATGTAACAAATAGTCCGTTTTGTTTCTTCAAACTTTTATACCGAGAATGAGGCGTTTGGCTTCCTACCTATTTGTGTCCTTTCGGGCTAGTGTTTTTTGTTTTGTTTTTTAACGATTTGCAGTCGGAGAAGTTTTGTCAAAATCATTTCACAGTCCCTTTAAAACAAGCAGCTTCGTATCGCGGAAGCACACCAAGTACAGAATTTAGTATCAGTCTTTGGTTTGCGGGAGGAAAGCTTCATTGTGTAAATTTCGTTCCGAAGAGAGACTAAAGAAGGTGTAGAAATTGAATCTTCCTAGTCAAGATTCTCTTTCCAGGAATCGATTGCGAACATAGTCCGGGACTGCATTAACATAGGCAACAACATTTATCTCCAATAAAATTAAAAATGGAATCTTCATTTTTGATATTTCAAAGGGCTTGAATATTATCCATGGGATTGATTGCTGTGCGACTCTGACATCAGCATTGGCCACCGCTCGTGTGCTCCATCCTGCACTTGTGTGCACTGTTCAGGAATTAACAGGCAGGGAACAGAAGCTTGTATGAAGAAAGGAAAAAACCAAAACGTGGACAGTTTCGGTGATAATGGTTCACTGTTAGTCCTGGCTTTTCCGGGAGAGAGGGCGCTGTTAGGCAAATCTTTGTGAAGTGTAGGCCTTCGGGGAAGTGTCTTTCGGAGATCATGTAAACAATAAGTCTATCCGAGATCTCGGTAAACGCACGAAGTTGAAGCGTACGTATTACAACCATTATTAGTGACAGTCGGCTCCGTATAGCCGACAAGGATCGCAGTTAAATAGTGACGGAGGTTTCAGGGCATGCGAGTAGATTCAGTACAAACGGCTTCCTCGTCGTTTTCCCACTAAAGTTCTCAGTTTACAAATCATTAGCCCTAACGGTTGGTAAATACTTATCCCTCCCATTGAATTAATTTAATTAGAGTAACGCTCCCGGGAAACCTTGCGCACTCCTCGGCGAACACGGCACAGAGCTGAACCCACGAGTGCAGATAAATTATACTCTATTGTTTTGCTTGTTGCTCGTAGATGACTGCAGCACCCAGCCAACACATCAATTCATATCGCGATGGCGCGAAAGAAGCTCGTTAGCGCTGATGACCGAAACGAAAATACATACCCTGCCGCATAATTGAACCCATCCAATATTCTCGTTCTCTCTTCCCATTTTTAACACTGTTTTCTAAGACGCGAAGGCCATAAATCATAGTCAGTCCCCAAGGGCGCTCGATATCTGCCTCTATTTCTATGTCAGGTAAAATATAAATTGGCGCTGTGACTGAGCGTTTCGCTGATACAGATAGAGAGGGACATTGAAGGCACTTTGTAGTGGTTGTATTTTTCTGGTAACCGTGCGCTCCGGCTGATGCCAAGGAATTATTCTAGGTAGTGTTTACTGAAAGTACAAAAAATGTGGCATCGCCCCTTCAAATTCTGCTCGTACAGTAGACCAGACATGTGCTTGTTACACAAAAAAGTAACTAAATAGCGTTAATCGTTTATCGCTCAAAAAGTAACTGAATACGTTACTCATTACCGATTATCAAAAGGAAGGAACTCCTTATACTTGACCTCAGAAGTATCGAGTTACTTTTCTCGTTACTTTGACGACTCACAACCGCCTTTGTTTTATGTTTTATCGTTCTCTTTTCAGTTGTCGTTGCACGTAAGCAGTAGATGCTTCTCGAAGTTTTTATCGGTTATGTTTCCCCACTTCCTTGAGAATACATCTCCGGCGACGCGGAAGAGGCGTTCTATACTGACGCGCTGGAAGGAACGGCAGTGTTGTGCTTCAGCAAGGGTTGGCGAATCTAGGATTCCTCTCTCTCTCTCTCTCTCTTCTCTCTCTTGTTCTTTCTGCTTCTAAAGTTCGAAGTTGACAATGAGTTTTGTTCCTTCCCGCGTTGTTTACCACCGGGTTTACATTCGGTTTGTGCACGATTTTATAGAAGGTTCCACCAACGAACCTTGTGTTCGCTGCGTGAAGGACGTTCCCAGCTACAGAGTTCAACTGATGTGTTCAGCTTTAAACTTTGCTATACTGTCGTACTGTTTAGTTGTTTTTCGTGTTGCCCATCTTCCTTTGTCGCAATAGGCACATATTTACATTAGAATTACAACGAGGCTGAGTGTTGTACACGTAACTCCACAAATGTGACGAATGACCGTTACTCATTACTTGGCCAGAAACTAAGTACGTTACCCGTTCCTTTCCCAAAGAAAGTAGCTAAATACGTTACCCGTTACCGAAAAAAGTAACTAGGTCGAAGTAACTCGTTACTAGTAACGCGTTACGTGCATGTCTGGAGAAGGCACTGCTTGAGCATTCGATTTTGGCTCATGACAATGAATGCCTTGACATGCGTTCGGGTAGTGGCTCATGTCCGATTGCTGCGATGACGTGAATAGGCAAACCTTAATAGACAGTTTTAAAATAGGGGGCTCCAACGTTATAGGGGGCCCCTAAGCCTAAAGCGCGATCCAAACCAACGCGTTTTTGTGCGCGCGTAGGCCGTACGCTTCCCGAAAATTGCGTATTTCGTGACGTCGCGCTGATTCCTTGCCCCTTCCGGGCGCGCACAAGAAAGTTAGATGATTTCAACTTCAGGACGCGCACGAAAACGCGCTGTGACGTAGCAGGGCGCTCCTCTTCCGGCCATTCGGTGGAGGGCACCAGTTCCGGCTCCGCGTTTCTTCGCCGTCTGGCGCAGATGCTCTCCGCTCGCCCGAAAGCGCACCATCATAACCAACGCGCACGCATGTGACTCAGAAAGCGCACCGGAAACAGCAAAAACGTCGCGAAATACGCCATTTCCGGGAAGCGCACGACCTACGCGCGCACAAAAAGGCGCGATCCAAACCAACACGTTTTTGTGCGCGCGTAACGAATTCGGTTTATTCCATTCTATACATAATGTTTACGAGAATCACAGCCTACATGTGTTAGGGCACAGCCCAGCACGCGCATTTCTGTCGCTTGGAAAGGTGAGCAAAGTACGCGCCACACCCACGAACGCTGAAAATGGTGCCGACCAGAGAAGCGCTTTTCTGGAATGGTCTACAGATGTTTTGCTAAATTACCCAAGCCCCAAGGAGCATGTGGATGCTACAAGAGTAGTTACACGTGCTGGCGTCTGCAACAGTAACTTTTTTAAAGAAAGTCAAAAACAAATGGCACGTTCCTGCAGGGTAAACGAGCGTGTAGGGCAGCTGTACCCACATTCCGAGCGTTCTCCGTGGTGCTTGGGTAATTTCTAAAAAAAATGTACTGCGTGAGTCTTTGACCTGTCTTTTCCAGTGAACTTAATCCGTAGGTTAATCTATCAAATGCCCAGCCCTCATTTTTTTTTATGTATTAATTGCGATGGGTTAGCCCCGCTGAGCGCGCTTCTTACCAAGCGTGGTTGCACTGCAGAGAAGCAAGATCCGCGGAAGCGAGCTCCGCGAATATTTATTCTCCGCAGCGCACTAGTGGTCGGTAAGGGGCGCGCTAAAGCCTGGCTTGTTGCGTCCCGTGGCTATATGAAGGTCGACTTCTTAATTGAAGGGTCCACGAAAACACTTTTTTACCTCGACGAAATTGAGCACGGAATAAATCCTCCACATTCGTAAGCATCCAACAGGATGCGAACAAAGACGCTCCTGCCCCTCAACGAAAGAACAAGAAAATGGAAACGAATAGTCAGTTTAGACGAGATTTTCCTTGAAAAAACAAACAAGCAAATAAATGCAATATTTACGTCGCAATAGGCATTTTGATTTTGAAACTATTCTGTCAATTCACACATGCTGGCTCAAAAGTGCTAGTATTACGAGGACAATGTCACATTAATGTCAAAATAGGAGTCGTTTTGTAAGCCTCCCATTAGTTGGAACGAACGCAAAGGAGCAACGCTCGTTTTACCGCATTGCCTACCTGCTCTGCACCCTTCGTAAAGGCGCAGAGAAAGTAGAAAAGCTAAGTCAAAAGAGCGGTTTATTCGTACTTCCATGAAGAATTGGCTGATACGCTTCGTTAAGGACTCCTTGTTTACGTCTAGCGGCGTATGTACTGTGCCAATCATTTGTTAGTGGTACATACAATTTATGACATGTTCAAGCAGTTTTTAAAAAAAAGGTTTCGAGAGTGCAGTGTTTTTTTACAGAACCTGCAAACATTCTCTGTTATCAACTCTCATGGGAACGAAAGAAATCAAGTAATACCTTCTTTTTTTCGATTTGTTGTATAAAAGTATTGTTGTTTTTGTGAATATGTATACATATAAAATAAAGCTTACCGGTTTGTTCAGTTCCTACATTCAAACCAGGACAGCGTATAGTCTTTGTTTCGCTTGTTTTTTTGTGAGCAATAGAAGTGGAGTAGCAAATTGTGGTGTTTATCATGGTGCTGTTGTGGAGAGTTTGCAACAGCCATACGAAAGGGTGACAATCTGTAAACTATGTGATTAGGCCTAAAATGTAATAGAGGGTGGTCCCAGGGATACCTGACAACTCGACAAAGAAGTGTGTCACGAGGTCGCATGATGACGACCCCCACCTCCCTCCCCTCCAAAAGTCCATCAGCTCTAGAATACTGACCTGTTATGACTAAAACCGAATTCTCAAAATTAATCCATTCGGCATACTTTTATTTGTTCGGTTTAAACCGAGAACACCACACCTTAGGTCAAGACTATTCGGCGGCATATATAAAAGATGCTCACAGTGGCAGCCCTTTTGTCGCCAAACCTCTCGGCCTATATCAGCTGCTTGTACAGCTCTCTGTTGGGTGCGTACTCATGGATCAGGAAGAACCTCGTCTTGTCGTGGAAGCATCCATGAAGTTTCAAGATGTGCGAATGTTTTGAAGGGGACACAGGTGGGGCACAAACGTTATGCAGTTTTATTAATGTCTTTACAGATTCTTTTGGACTCACGGTTATGCAGGCGCTACGGGTTCTAGTTTCACGAAGAACGCTATATACTCTCTAGTTCAACTGCTCTTTAAAAAGAACAGTAATCTTGTCTATATTCAATCACTGCGGGTTTATGTGGTCCTTTGGAAGAATTTGCAGAAAGATATAGGAGTTCGACAGCTTTAGCTTTTGAACAGTATGTCTTTTTTTTTCGCCCATTCGCGTAGTTTCAAAAGTGTAAAGCAGATACGACCCTTACTTGAGTAAAAAAGTTTCACTTTCCCTGTTAACTGACACAACGAAAATCGCTGGCGAGCAAACAAAAGGATAGATACATTTCAAGCTCCTCATTGTATTGAAAACTAATCTACACTAGCGTATCATCCACTGAAACTAACCGATCACCGCATTCAACCTGTACTAGCCACCTGTTTTGCCAAAATCTTTTACCAACTCCAAGCCTCCGGGGAAATAATATGTGGAAAGTATATGGAACTCGTACAGAATTATGAGACTGGATGCTTCCGTTAGTGGCGGAGGATGAACGAGATTTACAAAACATACTGCGGAGCCCAATTTTTTGCCTTCTATGCTCTACCACCCGAGTCAGAAAGACATCATGGCCCCATAGACTCCCGTAGTACGTGCATGGGACATAACGATCTTCCGAGGACGTTCGCAGGGCAATGTATTCTTAGGGAACTTAATATTTTCTTTCATTCGCTCCATGCTATATAATGTCAAAGAAGATTATTTATTTTATTGGCATTTTTTCACAAAATTGGAACGCGATGCAAAATTATGTTTTAGCATTTAGGTGATCCCGATTAGGCCGTGGCGTTTCAACCCACGGTCAAAATACCGTTTTCTGCTCCTTGCAAGGCGACTAAAAATCATTTACCAAGACTGGCTGCACGATCCTTTTGTTTGCTCGTTTCTCATCGTGTTACTAGAGACATCATAAGGGAGCGATCTAAATTGAAATAACTTCACTATCATCTTATTCTTTCGCAAGCGTACAGGCTATCAACCGGAAAGTTAATGCTACGGCAAAGGTTTGTCATTTGACACTGACACTGAAAATGATTGTCGCACCCAATGTGCCTAAAGTTCCCTGATACTTCTTTTTCAAGTAACGACAACCAAAACAAATGACAAAGCACACTCCACTGGAACAAAATGGCGGCATTCAGTTCAGTCTGCTGCTGTGCGCCGCCATTCGCTTCCTAAAACCTGCATCATCATGCAGTCGGCGCTTCAGAGAATGTCGCTACTTGTAGGAAGCTCTTATATAGGAAATTTAAATGTGCCCACACGACTAAAGTCACTGGATGCTGGGAAAGTAACGCCAAGCTCCCCGTATGGTCGCCATCTTGGTCCGATAAATAAGCCATTTCTCCTTCACCCCTCCGTTCTTGGTGAGCCGATCTAAATTCGCTGGTGACGGGTAGCTTTATGGAGACGTTTCTTGTATACCAAGATTTTGCTATCCACACACCGGCGAAACAAGCGCACATCTTCGTACCACCACCACATGCTGTGTCGGTGCTTATGAGGCACTGAAAAATAATTTTACTGTTTTTAAATACGCGAGAACAACAATATAATTGCAAGAGATCCGTGGAGATGGGCATTATTGATAAGTTGATTGCATACATAGTGCCAGAGACGCTTATATTGACGAGGAACGCTTCCAGTACGATGATGCTCCATGGTGATCTTGGCGCGACTGGCTTAGAACGACCCTCTGGAAGCTTCGAAGATATGAATGGACCGAGATGTCGATTTCCACAGCAACGTTGACGCCTTGCGAGGGTGTGGTCGTTTGTATGTTAGTATTCGTTTGTGTCCGGCTAGCAGGTAGGGAAGGCAATGGCGCTACTTTCCCAGGATCCAGTGACTTTACACACGACAGGAGCAGAAACATACTTGAGGCGTGACTGGGTTTCAATTTCGAAGCTGATTCGTAACCTCGTACCTCTGCAGTCGAGAGTTGATGATCACCTCAGGGAAGGGTTTACAAAAAATGCGCAGATAGATGTTCATTATTGTCTGGAGAGGGATTATTTCTACCTTGCTTCCCCTGCGCGATATCCCGTTTTCTACTCTGAAGTTTATTGTCATCCTAGTTATGCTGAAACTTATAGCTGCCATCTGATGATGATTAAGAGGAATATGGCCGGTGTCTGTTCTTCTGTAAGATATGGGTATACTAAATGTAACGATAATAAGTCTTTTTTGTGTGTGTTTTTTACATATATTTCATTAACTACTTCGTTATTGAGGTAATATTTTTCACGAACAATTGCCAACTACAGAGCTTCCATTCAGGACTGGATTAAGGAATTTTGCGCCCTGGGCTAAGGCTGTTCATGAGGCCCCTCATGATGATGATAATGCTGACTATGAAGACGATGGTAGTGGTGGTAACGACAATGACGGCAATATGTATATTTCACCACCTTATAATATAGAAATGTCGTTTATTTTATGATACACCTTGGAAGGTTCTGTGTCGGTAGATTTGATGATTGGGAAATCCAGCTTATACTGGATGGAAATAAAGCAGGTGCTATTGTGGATTAGAGGCTGCTTCGGAAATAGTCAATCGCTCACTTTGAGATACAAAGCACAAAGCAATGAACGATTGGGGAAAATGTCATGAAGTGTTGAGCACCTTGAGCAGCTCCATAGGGCTTCGTAAACTTCCGATGAAAAGTTGAAAATGATAACTCCGTGTTCCTATGAACTTGTTTGCCCAGGTCCACTACCTTATTTATACAATACGTGTCTCTGCCGGCTTGCGTAAATTCATCATGATGTTGAGTTAGAGAGATGGCACAGATGACCCCCTTGGTGTCGAGTGGCATGATTACTTGGACACAAATTGCATTGGACAGTAGCCAAAAGGATACCCGCCATAAATACCATTACAAGAAAGAAAGAAAAACAATTTTGCTGCCCCTAAAGACATGTCTCGCTAGTCGCAACTCGAAAACTCGCCCGAGTATATATCTTTTCTCTTCCAGTAATTGCTCCGATTGGTTGAAGCTTGTCTAACTAGCCCTTTTTTATTTAATTATCGACTTGATCAGTAAATCAATACAAACAACAAGGTAATCGAGCAAACCGCTTCGTCCACCCTCTTCCAATAACTGAACTCTCATGTCCGAAACTAACAGACTGCTGCACTCAAATAATAAACGAAATAATTGAAACTGAATGCTATTGTAATATAGCTACCACTGTCATTCGGGCACATTCACAGGCATTTTTCATGATCGAGGATATATATTATAAACTCCACTTCTACACGCTGTCTATTTTAAGGGGAGATTGTTTCAATAAGTTTTGGAGGTGATCTTGTTTCTTCTAATTGTAGTTATTTAGAACTTCGTAGCCATTTGGACATATTACTATAAGCTAAGAATCATAGGTCATATCTCAACATACTCGTAAGAGATTGAGATTGCAGCGATCATATCACTCGATGGCAGCAAAAGTGTTGTCTCGCACTGCCAGATTAGACGCACAGGTTCCAGAGCAGCTACTTGCAGTGACTGCCTCTTGAAAACTTTTGGGGGTCAACTCAAGAGCCGGCTCCTTTTAAAACGCCTATAAATGGTTAGAAAGGACGGCTTCGGGAGGTTCACCTATATTTCTTTTTGTTTGTTTTGAACTTGTCGTATCGGAGAAAACTTTCTAAATGGAGCTACTCCAAAAGACCAAAAATTAACAAAAAATAATGTGAAACAGGTATGTTGCTCGTGTAACCTTCGGCAACACTTGCTTGTCTTCTAACCCACCATTGTCCGTAAAACGCGTCGAGGGGGCCCAAGTATAAATATAGAACTCCGTGGCCGTCCTTCCGTCTGGCTTCAATTAGAAGAGACTTCATCCCTCCGACAAGAAGGGTGTGAGGCATTGCTTATATTTTGTTGCTCTAGCACAGTCTTTTGCAACGAGCTTTCATACACCAGCTGTTCTAGGAACTTTATGGCATTCCTGTTTCCCCGTAAAAAAAAAAAAAAGAAGGAAGAAAAAAGGGTGGGGGGGGGGGGGGGGACGGCATCGGAAAGCCAGGGCCCAGAGGCTCCTCTGAGTTTTGTTCCTCCTTTTGGTCTGAGCTGTTTCGAACTAAAACCGGCTAGAATTATTTTAATATGCAGGTGCCAGCACGGGACCCCTTGACAGCCTGGGACCCTGGGCTGCAGCCACGTTTGCCCGTACCTTAATTCTGCCCTGCTTCCATTGGATAAGCCACGACTATAAACCAAGCTATAAAGAAGCAGATGACTGTGGTTTTACTCCAACACAATTGCTTAAAATATGTGAGCCGTCACCAAATAGGCACCAGTACTTGCTGTTTTTATATTCCGGTTACATTTTGGATGATGCCGAAAATCAGAACTGGGCTAGTTAGCAATGTATACTGTTAAAACACCACAGTACAGGACACACCTTCTCTAAGAGACCAGTACGCAAAATGGCCTAATGCGTAGTTCAATTCGGGGGGGGGGAAGCGATGTTTTTGCTTACTGGAAGGCGCATGTGTTTGTTTTATTGATAAAACCTCTATAACTAGCACGCTTGTCACAGAAAAAGCCTATAATCCACCAATGCAATGCTTGTAAAGCACATGCTTTTAAAAATGGCGAATACATATATTCATATTTTGCACGAAAATTGTGTTATAGACGAAACATGTTAGCACAATCACGTCTCCAGAAATCCCGGGGAACGGCGGAGTGGAGCACCAAATCTCGAGGAATTCCTTCGTAAAGGAATCGTCGAGAAGCGTCTGTAAAGACAAATGCCTCTTTAGTGGAGGTGTACATTTTTCCTCCACTCGACTGAGTGGAGTTGGAGTTGGAGTCGAGATAGCGTTTAAAAATTCGGCCGTTCGCCTTCGCACGCCTGGATACCGATCAAGGAACGACGCCGTGTTAACCCTTCGGGAAAATTTCGCGAGTGCAACATGCGTGAAGGTGTATCTACCTCTGGAGCCGCGTTTTACTTTACTTCGCCGACTGTATTTGTAACTTGCAGCACTCGCGGGCAAGAAACGAGTTTGCCTAATAAGTGGCGTTTGAAAACCTACCACCCGTCCACCGCTGCTCCGCTGCGTGGCGTTGTGCTGCCATGTGACGTGAGTAATTCGGATCGATTTCGAGTAGATTTCGAACATATCCATGGTTGATAGTACATAATAGGCTCAACCACTGATTTTGTTTTTCTTTCTTAGTTTCTGATAGCAACCATTGATAAGGGATAGTAACTCGCCAGAATAGATGGATGATCCAGAACTCCGTGATCGATATGTATGCAGCAAAAGAGATGTACGCGCGACACACCTTCAAAACTTTTCTGAAGAGTTAACATATCCACACGGCGTCGATTCTTGACCGGTATCCAAGCGTGCGAAGGCTCATTGACATAGCACTTTGGCGTGCCAAGGCGTGTCCTTTGATTACGCCGCCTGACCGCGAAAGTCGATGAGTTGAATCCTTTTCTTGCGAGGCTTTTCTTGCGAGATCGTAATGTTCCCGAGGACTAACTGCCTGGGTATCATAGAACGAAAATCAATTAGAATTCTAATATTTTCTTGAAAACTTTTATTTCACGGATGTTTCGTGTATTCTCCTGAGTAGAATCGCCGTAAAGTCATCACAACCTGTAGTATTAAGACCGCGCGCGGGCCGACTAGTCTACGGGGTGTAGCTAGATGAGGTGCCGTGACCTAAAGATTGGTTCGCCGGGACATCGCTGGATATGTGAGCTCCCACTCACCGGGCTGCCATGTGGGTTCCAGGAAACAGCCGGTCATTTCGGAGCGGTGATCCCGCCGAAGACATCAGCTCCCGCAGGACGAAGCCGAAAGACACGTTCGTTCTGGTCATGATCTGAGCGGGTCCTCGAGCGATCGGCCGGATTGCTCGCCTTTTATTAATTTCATAACAATATCAACTCTTAGCCAATCAGTCATCTCGCGTGATGTGATGTCACGTATCTTCCTCTTTACATATCACTACATTCTCCCTTTCTTATATAAAATAGCAATAAACATGTCTACTTATAACCAGTGAATTAATTTATGATACTTTTCCCTTTCTTTAAAACAATGAGCCAACCATCTCTGAGAATAGAATAGTCAAATTATTCCTAAAAAAAGCTTAAGATGTAATTTTAAACGATGAAAATTGCTGCGAGACTAACAGCTGTTGGACATCGTATGTTTTGTAACCAGTAACTCAGACTTGTACGTAGTTCAACTACTCTACTCAAGTTACTGTAGTTTAACTACTTTTCTGAGTAGATTAGTAACTTTCAATTGCATATTTATTGCGGTAATTAGTAGTTTTACTTTAATTACTTTTTCCGAGTAACTTCTACTCAAATTACAAATTACTTTCGAAGTTTAGTGGTTGTTTTGCCTATAAACAAACATTACTGCACAAAAAGATATACGATGTTGGAAGATCAGCTGATGTTTGCAAAGAGGGCGAAGCATTTGGCGTAGAAGGGGGGGGGAAGAAAGTGGTTTGGAGAGTCCGAAACCCCCAAAATTTTCACGAGCCTCCCCACTGCAACAACACTGCTAAGAGGCGCGGGGAGCGAACAGACACGACGCAAGAGAGCCCGTGTAACTGTGGGATTAGAGCCGACGACTGGCGTTTCTTTGTGTCGCGAAGCTCAAGGAGACTTGAGGCATTTGAAGAAAGGGCTTGACCCCGCTTCTCCCCAACGTAGGAACTCTCGCCCACTACTGGAGGTCTACATACTGCATCCTCGCTCAAAGGAGGCAACAAATGCAGCACCCGCTTTGAAGCTCATCTGGTGCTGCCGTAGTTTGTGCTGTACTCGAAGAATCGCGAGCTAAAGGGCAGCGCGAAGGTGACCTTTTGGCGTTGCCTTTTCTGCCAAAACTGAAAATATGCAGATCTTCAAAGATTTGAAGATCGTTCGAAGACCGTAGTAATTCCCCAAGCGTTTTTATATAAGAAAATATTAAACAAGCTGTGTGGAGAAGTACTCTAATTACATGGTAGTTAAGGTACCATTCTTAGAAAACTTCCCTTTATTTCAAGTACATTCTCTGAGCATGTACTTATACTTTACTAAAATATTTTTTTCGGGTACTTAAAGTAAAACTCCCGACTTCAATGTATATTCCCCGAATTCGAAAACAAAAAATGGCGTATCGTCGTGTGAAAACGCTCTTTTTCTGAAACGTCATCTGGTCATTTCCCCTAGTGAAGTAATGGCGGCTTTAAGACCAACACAAATGCCTTATAATTTGATTGTGTCAAATAGCTTGTCAGCAGAGTAGAAACAACTACTCTGTGGCGATTTGACTTTATACAATATTTGCTGCCGTTTCCGTAAAGAAATTTATGTACCTCCGATTACC